>CAUYLG010073107.1:0-30184 GCA_963573385.1 Cacajao melanocephalus
TAGCCTGGGCAATAGAACAAGAATCCCGTTCTCTCTCCCTCTTTCTCTTCCTCTTTCTTTCTCTCGTACATTCTTTTTTTTTCTTTCTTTCACTCTCACTTTCTTTCCTCTCTTTTTCTTTCTTTCAAAAAAAAAAAGAAAAAAGAAAAAAAAGGAAAACATACAACGTATAGCAGAGAAAGTTGTGCTTGCTGTTAGGCAAAAATAGATATTAGTTTGCAAATCTAAAACAAGAGTATTATAGAAATTACATGTAGTGAAATACTGAAGAAAGATTCATATGCAATAGTGGGGTTAAAATAGATCATAGTAATAATAAAAAATATAAGTGAGGATAGAATAGTGTTATATACACTTAGATGAATTGTTCAATAACTGCTTAAAGCCTGATTAAATCTAGTATGAGATGTTAAAAGTGGAAAATGGTTTGTTCAAATACAGTGGATGAATAAAAAAGAGTATTACCTAATATTGTCCATGTTATTTGTAGAAAATTAATGGAATTTCAAATAGAATGTGAGTGGAGTCTTATGAAAAATAATGGATCACAAAAATTCTAGATCTAGGAGCTAAAACACTAACTATTGAATAAAATGATTAAGTATAAAGATTATTCTTTATTCCAGGAAACTAGATTATTATATGATGATATACTTGTGACCTGCAGCAGAAAATGAAATCAAATCAATATGAAGTATTCTATGGCTTATGTGGCTTCTCATATCTGGCCTATGGTCATTCCATTTTTTTCATTCCCATTAAGTATTTATATGACGGCTCAGGCTCAATAGGAATTTGAACTTGTTGGAACCATAAAATATTGTTTTGCCAACCTCCTTTGACTTATCATTTTAAAAGATCTCTGTGGGAAAAAAATTCTTCTAACTTATCCAGGGCACTGTTCTTCTAGTGTTGGACAGGAGACAAGCATTTTAGCAATTAAGCTGTGTATATGTTAAAACAAAATGTCATCAAAGGTTGATAAGACCAGCTCTGCCCTGCTTTGAACTGCTCTGCAACTTTCTGAGTTTTCCTGTGCTGATCTTTTGAGACCTGGCACCCTGTGTATTTTCCATCATGTTAGAGTCATTTAAAAACATATCTGTTCCTTAAACTTGACCAAAAGCCTTATAGGAAATAACCATTTTTTATTCATCTCTGTATACACAAATTCTATAAAGTAGCATTGAAAAAGTATCTGAGTTCAGATGTCTTAACTGGATGATCCTGAGGTCAAGGCTGAAGTGCTTGTGTTTTGGGTAGAGGCTTGTCTAAGAAGATAATAACAGCTAAGCAAGGGCATGTAATGAAATAGAAGAATCTGTTCTACAATTGCAGAGTAGTGTTACCCAGAGTAAATGTTGTAGGATTTGGGGCAAGAAACTGCTTTGTTGGAGTTATGCTTCATCTGAGAACTTTCATTCTTTAAGCCCTGAGATTATTAGGTAGATACAATACTTCCTCCTGAATATTTTGGCTTCATGAAAGTGATATCCCACCTTTTATCTAGGCAAAAGTGTATAAGCAGCAAAACAATTTTCCCCTCATATGTGATTTGCATCACTTCTTTGGAAGGGAAGACTTCATCTGCCATTCTGAGGATTTTATAAGGGTGCTATCGCTTCAAAGTTTATGAAAGTCATCCAGAGGGCTCTTCTGGGAACTGTGATTTTCTGGAGAGAGAGATAGATATAACCCTAGTCTAGCATCTGATAATAAAATGCATCTCTTCGTTATTTGCATAGTGTTAATAGGCTTATGAAAAACTGCATGAATTTTATTTTTAAGTATACAGCACTATTCACTACTACTGCATAGATAAGTCCATTTTCTTAATTCTATTTGAAAAGTCAGATTTTTTTCCTAAAATATCTGCATCTAAAAAGACGTTTAAAAGTATTTAAGTGTGTGATTAGAGACTAAATAGGTTATAAATAAGTTAAAACAAGATATCTACTTTTTTATTATTTTATTTTTTCTTTCTTTTTTGTTTTTTTTTTTGAGTCTTACTCTGTTACTCAGTCTGGAGTGCAGTGGTATGAACTCAGCTCCCTGCAACCTCCCAAGTTCAAGCAATTGTCATGCCTCAGCCTCCTGAGTAGCTGGGACTGCAGGCGACACCACCACACCTGGCTAATTTTGTATTTTTAGTAGAGATGGTGTTACCATCTTGGCCAGGATGGTCTTGAACTCCTGACCTCAAGCGATCCACCCACTTCGGCCTCCCAAAGTGCTGGGATTACAAGTGTGAACCACCATGCCCAGCCTGTTTTAATCTTTTCTTTAGAGAGTAAATATTGCTACTTATTCATATAGCTCATTTGCATCTAACACTTACACAGTGCAGTGATATTTCTCTTTAAAATTTTCTAGTAAAACATAGATACACCATGTTGAACTTCTTAGAAATGTTTCTTGTCACCAAATCTTAATAAAGTCTAAGCATATTTTATAAAAATAAATATCAACATTCATAAACTTGCTGTCTTCTAGTAAACTCTTTACATGCAGATTAAAATATATATCTCCCAAATTTCATGACCCTTCTAAGTTTATTGTTTTAACAAATTCTTCACAAGTTTATCCCACCATCAACTAATTGATACCTAACCATGGTCAACCAACTTAATTTCCTTTTCTGCCCATCTGTACAATATCTTTGGTATCTGAATTTCTTACCAATGTCCATGTTTTTAAAATGTTAAAATGAGTTACCAAGTTAATCACATATATGCCAGATTTCTATGTTTGATTATAATTTCTTCTTTAAAAGGAAAGGAAAGATAGCAATATTGGACCAATCAGTGAAAATACATGTATGTTGTTTCATAATGTTAACTTGGATAGGTGAGAATCTCTTGTGTTTTTAAAAAATTCTATCGTAAAGGCAATAATTTCCTGCTTAGTGAATTATCTTTTGTGAATTTTCTTTTTTAAATATATATACCATTTTTAATCCATTACAAATACTGTGATTTTCATTTAAATTATGTCCATTATCTTATTGACCTAGTTTTTATTTTGTAATCGAAATGTTCTATTTCTTGATAGCCTAGCTCAGAATCAATTTTTTAAGGTTACAGACCCTTTGTGCTGTTTTTTTTCCTTTCATACCTACATACAGATTGGCTGCATCTGTGTTCACACAGCAGAAAATGGTACTATATTTTTCTCTTTAAGAGTTTGAGTTTTCTCTACTTAATCTCAGACTCTTCATGGAGACACAGCTAGCAGGATGCCAGGAAACCTTGCGCTGGTAAGATTTTTAGTGAATGGATTAGAGAGTTAAATAATCCTGTTTATATTCGAAATGAGAATCCTGATTCTCTTTTCTTCAGATTTTGCTCCTTCTCTGTTCATCTGCTCATTCCCTCTGTGAGCCTTCTCTTTCCTCCACACCTCTCCATCCATCCGCTGTGAACTTCACATAGCCCTGTCTTCATTCATGCCCTCTCACATACTCCGTGCTGCTTGTAAGATCCCACTTATTTTTGCTCTTTGCTTTTTCTGTATTCATTCTTCTCCTGTTTCCTTCTTTCCTTCTTTCCTTCTCTTCTTTGCTCTCAGCAATATAGGCCAAGTTCTTCATTTTCTGCACTCTGGTTGGAAGCTAATCCTCCAGAGAACCCCACTGGAGGTATTTCCAGTGCTCTGTTCCATCAGCTGTTTTTCTTTCTTTTTTTAAAAATATTTATTTATTATACCTTAAGTTCTGGGGTACATGTTCAGAACATGCAGGTTTGTTACATGGTATACACATGCCATGGTTGTGTGCTTCATCCATCACCCTATCATCTACATTAGGTATTTCTCTTAATGCTATCCTTCCCCAATTCCCCTACCCCTTGCTATCCCTCCCCTAGCCCCCTACCCCTTGACATGCTCCAGTGTGTGATGTTCCCTTCCCCGTGTCCATGTGTTTTCACTGGACAACTCCCAGTCATGAGTGATAACATGCAGTGTTTGGTTTTCTATTCTTGTGTCAGTTTGCTGAAAATGATGATTTCCTGCTTCATCCATGTCCCTGCAAAGGACAAGAACTCATCCTTTTTTATGGCTGCATAGTATTCCATGGGGTATATGTGCCACATTTTCTTTATCCAGTCTATCATTGATTGGCATTTGGATTCCTTCCAAGTCTTCTTTTTAAATTAACATTTCTGTTTCTTATCATTAAAAAGACCCTGGTTTAATCTTGAAATCTGCCACTTACCTTTAACAAATCATTTAATTTCTTTGACCCATTTTTCTCATCCATATGTCAGAGGTATGGGAGAGTGAGATTCCAAATATCAGCTCAAATACTTTTATCATTTTGAGGTTATTGTACATAGGACACTATCTTAGGCAAAATAGAGAAAATTTCCATTACCCATTATCAGCTTGGAACAGTGAACTCATTCCTACTGGGTACCCTAGGAGGTGACTGGTTGATTGTGCATATGAGTTGTCTCACTGAGAGAAAAGAGGTGGTAGTGTTTATCTCTCAATGCTATCCCTTGTTGGTTGAGGATTTTCCCTGGGCCGAGGATTTCCTGCTCAACATTGTAATCATCAACTCACATTAGAAGGAGTAAGATGAGCTAAACAGTCTGAGAAAATAGGCCAAGTTAATCGCCTCCAGCCTCACACATGGATGGGCTTGACAGAAGAAATGCTTATCTACAGTGGACAGGATTAGAGCCCAGATTGCTCCATTGGGAGGATCAGGTGAGTTCATAAGAGAAATTGCAATTTGTCAGCATTTTCTTGGAAGTTCCTTTGACATGATGTTCGATTCAGGCAATGATAAGTTTGCGTATTTCTCCCTGCCCAAATCTCATGTTGAATTGTAATTCCCTGTCTTGGAGGTGGGGCATGGTGGAAGGTGATTGGATCCTGGGGCTGAGGCTGGATTTCTCATAATTGGTTTAGCACCATCCTTTTGGTGCTGTCCTCTCAAGAGATTGAGTGAGTTCTCGTGAGATCCCATTGTAAAGTGTGGCACCTCCCCCTCTCACTCTCTCTGTTTTTCTTGCTTCTGCTTTCACCATGTGATGTGCCTGCTCTGTGATTGTAAGCTTTGCCTTCCTCCATGATTGTAACATTCCTGAGGCCTCCCTAGAAGCAAATGCTGGTGCTATGCTTCATGTACAGCCTGTAGAACTGTGAGCCAATTATACTTTTTTATATATATAAATTATTCAGTCCTGGGTATTTATTTATAGCATTGCAAGAATGGCCTAATACAGCAAACTAGAAGAAATTCTAGACTCCTCCTCCTACCTCCCTCAAGGTATTGGTTACCAAGAACCACTGGAGCCACCTCCTAAAAACCAACTTGTACTCTTCTCCATTCTCACCGTGATGGCCTCATTGGATCTCGAAATTTCTCATCCAGATCACTTTGGTTTTCTGCCCACCCCAAGTCTACTGCCAAAATGATTGCTCTTAAAATTTTACCTTCCATTAAATCTTCTTTTCATTTTCATCTCCAACAGTTCCAAGCCATTTGTTATGGTCTGGATGAATCCTGAAACTTCTTGTCCACATATCTTCACTTGCTGCTTCCTCTTCCTGGGCTGCCTTGCCCTACTTGTCTGTGTGAGGTCAATTTGATTATAATTTTAAAAATTCTGTTTCCTTTATTCAAAACAAATTGTTTCCCTTTTATCAGTCTTGAAGTTTTGTATGTATTACATTGTAAAATATAATTATATTGTCACCTATTAATACAAGTTACAATTATTTATTTATACCTCTGTGTATGCCACCCAGATATGCCATTCAGATATGACTTATTCTGTCCTCATTTTGTGGAACATATTGATTGATGCCAATAAAGGAATATTGAAGTGGCTTTTATATCTTTTTCATCTGTCTCCACATCATCATATTCAGTATCTCCAGCAGGTTACCAAACTTCAGCCAAGTAGACTGAGTCCCATTACCAGAACTTAGTTTGAACCATGTCAGGGGACTAAAAGTGTGCATTATTGCTTCTACTTAAAACATTCTTTCTTCCTCTTGTCCCACTTGACAAAATCCTCATGCTTTAAAGCCCACATTAAATGTTACCTCCTCTACCTACATTTTCCACGATCCCTATGTAGAATTAGTACTTTAATTCATTTGCTTCACGTAGAACATGAACACTGGTGAAAATTTTTACCTACTTTGCTAACATGTAATCTCAGAAGACACAGACTTTTTAAATTGCTTTTTAAACATCTACCATGCACCTTAGTAATTTTTAGTAAGTTCTTGATAATAGTGAAAGAGACAGATAATTAGGTCTTATCATGTTCTGACATTTCTCAAACTCTTTTGCAAGTAGGACAGGGCAATACCTAGTTTTTCCAATGAACTATGATTAAATGTGATGTGGGTTACTTTCAGTCAAGTCAATTAAAAGCTGTTGTGCCTCCTGCAATTCCCTCATCATCTCAGCAGCCTCAGAAGACATGTACAGATGGTTGTGTCACAGAATGGAGGGAGCTGAAATCGTTCAGCAACTTAATAGGGAAGTTTTCACTAACTTACATAAAACTTTCTGTAAGAAATCCTCAAGCATCAACTATGGTTAGGCACACTTCTAGTTTGAAAAAATAAATGAATACATTATTAAACTTAATACAATTTTGGAGCCACTGCCTTCAGAAGTAATATGATACTACTTCTCCACTATAATTAGCTATAAATATGAGATCAAACTTTACTTTGAAATAGAGGCCATCATATATAGTGATTTTGGCTGTAAGGATTTTTGTGAAAAATATGATAGTTAATATTTAATAGTTCTTTAAGTATTCAACCCCACAATAACAAATTAATAATCAAGACTATTTTTTTTGGTAACAACAATGTATAGTATGTATTGTTGTTTTTTCATTATGTTTCATCAATAACATCATTATTTATTTTAATAGTTACCATTTAAACAAGGTTATACTAGAAAATTATAATTAATGTATGATGAAAATTTATAGCATTATTCAAAGGATATGAAACAGAGGGATAATCATGTTACTAGAGTTTGAGAACAATTGTATCTGTTTTATTATTTATGTAAACATAGTATAAAATGGTTTTAATTAATTTACATTTCTATTTTCTTGCATTTCAAAATTTCCTGTACAAATAAAGTACAGTGACCTGTATGTCCTCAGGAACTCTTAGTTTGTATAGATGTAATTATCTATTAAGATTTGCATTTCCTATTTTGGAAACATATATTTTAAAGGTCACCTTTACGGAAAGCATGAGTTGAAAAGGTTACATAAAATCTACCAAGGGAAAGTATTATATATGCAGAAAAATATTAACATAATAAGAAAGTAATAGTCATTTTAAGAGACATGCCCAAGTGGAAGGAATCCATTGTAGGAAGGCAGTCTTAGTCTTGCTTGCCATCACAGTGATATAAATTTAATGTATATATATATATGTGTGTGTGTGTGTGTGTGTGTGTTTGTATGTAAAAGACATTAGAATCACATTTCTAAGTAAAAGAATATGAATTTAGATATTTTGTTTTGCATATCACCCATGGATAATAATTTTAATTAAAAATGAGGCTTCCTTATAGTGTAAAGGAAATATTTCCAAAATACAAACGTACAGTTATGCTATCATATGCAATGATATATAACCAAAGGAATATAAATCATTTTATTTTATTATAATTGCTGGGTTGAATGGTGTTTCTGTCTTTAGGACTTTGAAACATCGTCACATCTGACCTTTGTCATATGGGTAGATTGCAAAAATTTTCTCCCAATCTGTAGGTTGCCTGTTCACTCTGATGAAATTCTTTAGTTTAATTAGATTCCATTTGTCAATTTTAGCTATTGTTGCAATTGCTTTCGGCAATTTCATCATAAAATCTTTGCCCATGCCTATGTCCTGAATGGTATTGCCTCAGTTTTTTTCTAGGTCTTTTATGGTTTGAGGTTTAATGTTTAAGTCTTTAATCCATCTTGAGTTAATTTTTGTATAAGATGTAAGAAAGGGGTTCAGTTTCTGCTTTCTGCATATGTCTAGACAGTTTTTCCAGAACAATCTATTAAATATGGAATCCTTTCCCCATTGCTTGTTTTTGTCTGGTTTGTCTGGTCTTATTTCTGATGTCTCTATTCCGTTCCATTGGTCTATATGTCTCTTTGGGTGCCAATACCATGCTGTTGTGGTTACTGTAGCCTTGTAGCATACTTTGAAGTTGGGTAGCATGATGCCTCTAGGATTATCTTGGCTATACAGGCTCCTTTTTTGTTCCATATGAATTTTATGGTAGTTTTTTCTTAATTCTGTGACGAATGGCAATGGTAGCTTGATGGGAATAGTATTGAATCTATAAATTACTTTGGGCAATGTGGCCATTTTCGAGATATTGATTCTTTCTGTCTATGAGAATGAAAAGTTTTCCATTTGTTTGTGTCCTCTCTTGTTTCCTTGAGCAATGGTTTGTAGTTCTCCTTGAAGAGGTCCTTTACATCCCTTGTAAGTTTTATTCCTAGGTATTTTATTCTCTGTAGCAATTGTAAATGGGAATTTATTCATGATTTGGCTCTCTGCTTGTCTATTGTTGGTGTATAGGAATGCTTGTGATTTTTGCACATTGATTTTGCATTCTGGGACTTTGCTGAATTTGCTTATCAGGTTAAGGGGTTTTGGGGCTGAGATGAGGAGGTCTTCTAAATATAGTATCATGTTGTCTGAAAACAGACAATTTGATTTCCTATTTGAATACCCTTTATTTTTTTATCTTGCCTGATTGTCCTGGCCAAAACTTCCAAAACTATGTTAAATGGGAGTGGTGAGCGAGGGCATCCTTGTCTTGTGCCAGTTTTCAAAGAGAATGCTTCCAGTTTTTGCCCATTCAGTATGATATGGGCTGTGGGTTTGTCATAAACAGCTCTTATCATTATGAGGTATATTCCATCAATGCCTAGTTTATTGATTGTGTTTGACATAAAGGGATGTTGAATTTTACCAAAGGCCTTTTCTTCATCTATTGAGATAATCATGTGGTTTTTGTCATTGGTTCGGTTTATGTGATGGGTAAAGTTTATTGATTTGCATATGTTGAACCAGCCTTGGATCCCAGAGGTGAAGCCAACTTGATCATGGTGGATAAGCTTTTCGATGTGCTGCTGGACTTGGTTTGCCAGTACTTTTTTGAGGATTTTTGCATCAATGTTCATCAGGGATATTGGTCTGAAGTTTTTTTGTTGTTGTTGTGTCTTTCTCAGGATTTGGTATTAGGATGATGCTGGCATCATAAAATGAGTTAGAGAAGATTCCCTCCTTTTTAATTGCATGAAA
Organism: Cacajao melanocephalus; assembly: GCA_963573385.1. Lineage (NCBI taxonomy): Eukaryota > Metazoa > Chordata > Mammalia > Primates > Pitheciidae > Cacajao > Cacajao melanocephalus. Next base: position 9,304 of record CAUYLG010073107.1, read on the forward strand.
TAGTTTCTAATGGAATGGTATCAGTTCCTCTTTGTATGTCTAGTAAAATTCGGCTGTTAATCCATTTGGTCCTGGGCTTTTTTTGGTTGGTAGGCTATTTATTACTGCCTCAATTTCAGAACTTGTTATTGGTATATTCAGTTATTCCGTTCTTCCCGGTTTACACTTAAGAGGTTGTATGTGTCCAGGAAGTTATCCATTTCTTCTGTCATTTCTAGTTTATTTGCGTAGGGGTGTTTATAGTATTCTGTGATGGTAGTTTGTATTTCTGTGGGGTCAGTGGTGATATCTCTTTTATCATCTTTATTGTGTCTATTTGATTCTGTTCTCTTTTCTTCTTTACTAGTCTAGGTAGTGGTATATCTATTTTATTAATTTTTTTTAAAAAAACAGCTCCTTGATTTATTGATTTCTTGAAGAGCTTTATGTGTCTCTACCTACTTTAGTTCCACTCTGTCTTCTGCTAGCTTTTGGATTTGTTTCCTCTTGCTTTTCTAGTGCTTTTAATTGTGATGTAGGGTCTTAATTTAAGATGTTTCTAGCTTTCTGATGGCATTTATTGCTATAGATTTTTCTCTTTACACAGCTTTAGCTACATCCCAGAGATTCTGGTATGTTGTCTCTTTGTTCTCATTGGTTTTGAAAAACTTCATATCTGCCTTAATTTCATTATCCAGGAGTCATTCAGGAACAGGTTGTTCAATTTCCATGTATTTGTGTGGTTTTGAGTGAGTTTCTTAATTCTGAGTTCTAATTTGATTGCACTGCAGTCTAAGAGACTGTTATGATTTCAGTTCTCTTGCATTAACTGAGCTGTGTTTTCCTTTCAATTGTGTGGTTGATTTTAGAATAAGTGCCATGTGGAACTGGGATGGAAAGTTCTGTAGATGTTTATTAGGTCCACTTGATCCAGAAATGGGTTCAAGTTCTGAATATCCTTGTTAATTTTGTCTCATTCATCTAATATTGACATTGGGATGTTGGAGTTTCCCACTATTATTGTGTGGGAGTGTAAGTCTCTTTGTTGGTCTTTAAGAATTTATTTTATGAATGTAGGTGCTCCTGTATTGGGTGCATAAATATTTAGGATAGTTAGTTCTTCTTATTGAATTGATCCCTTTATGATTATGTAATGTCCTTTTTTGTCTTTGTTGATCTTTGTTGGTTTAAGGTCTGTTCTGTTAGAGACTTTTGGATTGCAACCCCTGCTTTTTTTTGCTTTCCATTTTCTTGGTAGATTTTCCTCCATCCCTTTATTTTGAGCCTATGTGTGTCTTTGCATTTAAGATGGGTCTCTTGAATACAGCACACTGGTGGATCTTGACTCTATCCAATTTGCCAGTCTGTGTCTTTTAATTGGCGACATTTAGCCCATTTACATTTAAGGTTCATATTATTATGTGTGAACTTGATCCTGTCCTCATGATGCTAGCTGGTTATTTTCACACTAGTCGATGCCATTTCTTCATAGTGTCATTGGTCTTTATATTTTCATGTGTTTTGCAGTGGCTGGTACCAGTTTTTCCTTTTCATATTTAGTGCTTCCTTTAGGAGGTCTTGCAAGGCAGGCCTGGTGTTCACAAATTCTCTCAGCATTTGCTTGTCTGAAAAGGATTTTATTTTTCCTTTGCTTATACAGCTTAGTTTGTCTGGATATGAAATTCTGGGTTGAAAATTCCTTTCTTTAAGAATATTGAATATTGACCCCACCCTCTTCTGGCTTGTAGTGTTTCTGCTGAGAGATCCACTGTTAGTCTAATGGGCTTCCCTATGTAGGCGACCTTGTCTTTCTCTCTGACTTCCCTTAACATTTTTCTTTTATTTCCGTCTTGAAGAATCTGATGATTACGTGTGTTGGGGTTGATCTTCTTGTGGAGTATCTTAGTGGTGTCCTCTGTATTTCCTGAATTTGAATGTTAGTCTGTCTTGCTAGGTTGGAGAAGTTCTCCTGGATAATATACTGAAGTGTGTTTTCCACCTTGATTTCATTCTCCCCGTCTTTTCAAGTACTCCAATCAGTTGTAGGTTTGGTCTTTTTACATAGTCCCATGTTTCTTGTAGGTTTTGTTCATTTGGTTTCATTATTTTTTTTCTCTAATTTTGTCTGCCTACCTTCTTTCAGCAAGATAGTCTTCCATTTCTGATATGCAGTTGATCAATTTGGCTATTGATACTTGTGTATGCCTCTTAAAGTTCTTGTGCAATGTTTTTCAGCTTCATCAAGTCGTTTATGTTCCTTTCTCAATTGATTATTTTAGTTAGCAGTGCCAATAACCTTTTATCAAGGTTCTTGGCTTCTTTGCATTGAGTTAGAAAATGCTCCTTTACCTCAGCAAAGTTTGTTATTACCCATCTTCTGAAGCCTACTTCTGTTAATTCTTCTATCTCATCCTCCATCCACTTCTGGACCCTTGCTGGAGAGGTGTTGCGATCATTTGGAGGAGAAGAGACACTCTGGCCTAAGTTTTCAGTGCTTTTTCATTGATTCCTTATATTCATGAGTTTGTCTAATTTTGAACTTTGAGGCTGGTGACCTTTGGATGATGTTTTTGTGGGGACTTTTTTTGTTGATACTGTTGTTGCTTTCTGTTTGTTTTCTTTCAGTAGACAGGTCCCTCTTCTGTAGGTCTGCTGCAGTTTGCTGGGGGTTCACTTCAGGCCCTATTTATCAGGTTTGCTCCCAAGCCTGGAAATGGCACTCAAGGAGGCTGGAGAACAGCAAAAGTGGGTGCCTGCTTCCTCCTCTGGGATCTCTAACCTTAAGGGGCATGAACCTGATAACAGTAAGAACACTGCTGTTTAGGGTGTCTGACAACCCCTGTTGGAGTGTCTCATTCAGTTCGGTGGCATGGGAAGCAAGACCTATTTAATGAAACACTTTGGCTGTCCCTTGGAGGAGGGGGTGTGCTGTGCTGCAGGGAAACACACTCATCTAGGCTGCCAGATTCCTCAGAGCTAGCAGGAGGAAAGACTAAGTCTGCTGGTCCATGGAGACTATGGCCACCTTTCCCCCTAGGTGCTCAGGCCCAGGGAGATCAGAATTCTGTTCCTGAGACCCTGGCTGGAGCTGTGGGGTTCCTGCAAGGAGGCCCTATAGCTAGTGTTGGCTATTGCCCCTCCCACAAGGAGTTCAGCTAGCCTAGACAGCAGACAGCCATAGCAGTGATGATGGCCATCCTCCTCCACAGGAACTCAGCAGGCTTAGGCAGATTCTAGCCCAGTGGCCCCAGTGGCATGGACTCACAAGAGGGATCTTCCGATCTGTAGGCTGCACAGTTCCATGTAAAAAGCATCGTTTCCCAGGCTGCATAGAATGCTAACTTATGGCCTACTTTGGCTGGGGTTGGGGGTTCCCTTGTCCATGTGGCTTTCAGGTGGGCTGCCATACCACACTGCTGTTCCTTCCTCTCTGTGGGTCGCCAGCTGCCTAGTCAGTTCTAATGACAGAACCTGGATAGCTCAGTTGCTGGTGTAGGATTAGCATGCTGTTTTGGATCTTGTCAATGGGAGCCTCTGATTGCCACTGCTTTCAGTTGGCCATCTTGTCCTCAGTGTTTTATACTTTTTATTATAGAGATCTTTGATTTTTTTGGTTAATTCTTTGGTATTTAATTGTATGTGTGGCTACTGTAAATGGGATTACTTTTTATTTCTTTTTCATATTGTTTACTATTGGCATATATAAATGCTACTAATTTTTGTATGTTGGTTTTATATCCTGCAACTTTACTGAATTTGCTTATAAGTTTTAATAGTTCTTTTTTTTTGTGGAGTCTTTAGGGTTTTCCAAATATAACATCATATCATCAGGCACCAAGAATAATAACTTCTTCCTTTCTAGTTTGGATGCCCTTTATTTCTTTATCTTGTCTAATTGCTCTAGCAAGGATTTCCAGTACTATGTTGAATAACAGTGGAAACAGTGGGCATCCCTGTCATGTTCCTGATCTTAGAGGAAAGGTTTTCAGTTTTTCCCCATTCAGTATAATACCAGCTGTGGATCTGTCATATATGACTATTATTATGTTGATGTATGTTCCTTCTATCAAAATAATTATTTTTAATTAATAGAATTGTTTTACATTTTAGTGAACAGACTCATTAAAATCTCAACGATAAGATAGTATAGTACAAATACAGTTTTTCTCTACTTGTGACTTTCTAAAGCTGATTATTTTCTCTCTCTTGATAAAAGCCATTTTATTGACTCTTTTGACGGTGAAAAAAACTCAAATAATCACAAGACACATCTTGCAATATTTTTACTTTATTATTATCAATATTCCAGGATGTATTAAGAATGATTTTATACCTCTACTCTTTTATTTCAGTTTTTATTTACTTTATTCTTGATTATTTTTATGTTTTCTGGGTGTTAGCTTATAATCAATATCATGGATAATGTGAGTAATTAAGAAAGAGAAAATCCCTTCTGCTATTCTTGTATATCTTATGGTTACAATCAGTGGTCTTTCCAGTTAATTTTTTTAACAGCAAATTCTGAAAACTATATAGGGTATCATATATGTTTCATAATGCAATTCTGATGACTACATTTTGGCAGTTTCTGTTTGCATTTGCGGTTTAAGAGGCATACCCAAATGAAATGGTATTGTACTGTAGTCACTAAGCCTAAAGGGCAGAAAAGACAATCTTTCTAAGTATGTATTCTCTTCCATTTGAGTAATTGGAATATCTGAAAACTTGACAAAAAACAATTGCATTGTCTTTTCAGTAGATTAGTCCACCCACTGAGTTTTCCATCCTGCATTCTAATTTATGATTATATATTGAGCCATGACCTTAAATGCTGTTCTTTATTCTCTTTATGACATATAGTAATTGTATAATTATATGTTTTTTCTTATTTATTGATATTTATTGATGTTACTTTATTTAAGATGTCCTTGGTTTCCATTTCCAACTTAGGGCTCTTCCAGGGATGGATGCTTTGTGTCAGGAGCCCACAATAAAACAAGAATCCTAACATGGGCCTTACAATTTAAGCATTTTGAGTGTTGATTTATGCCATTACTGAAACTATTGAAACCCCTTCAGTGTTTTTTCCAGATGAACACATTAAAGCTTAAAAATTTTAAATAGTTTGCCACTGGTTACATGTCTGTCAATGGCAACCCTGGCTCTAGGTGTTCAAGGTTCACTTTGGACTAAATCCAGGTTCCCAGATGCTATACATTTGGCCCATGATTTTCTGTATTTTAAATAATTAGTTATGTTTTGTTTTAGCCTTAGTTTCCTAATCTCCCTCTTCCCCATACACTTCAATTGTAATTGAGTTGCAGACAGTACTAAATCAATAGCTCCTGGAAACTGTAACCTCCACCTACCCATGTTAACAAGTTCTTTTCCTCTTATCCACAAATGCAGGCAGTGATAAATGTGTAGTTCAATTGACTCCTTTATATCCCCAGCTTAAATTCATAATGGAACTGTCAGTCAATAAGATACTATTTGGTGGTCACATTCTAACTGAAAAATTTATTTCCTGACTGCTTGTCAATATGTCCCAAAAGACAATGTTTTAAATCCTGAATGTGTGGTACGTCTTAATTGTATACAATTAGTAACCTAGTCAAAGATTTCCATAGTGATATTTCCACCTCAAATAGTCTAATATTTTTTATGACATGAATACTGATTTATAGCAACCAGCCTGCATAGGAAATCACTTCCAATAAGTAGTCAAAGTGGTTTCCCCCTTAAAGCACTTACTATTTCTCAGAAAGCACAGAAGACAGGTTTTCAGGGTATGGAGAAAAGAGTTTTAGAATTAAACTCAGAAAAAATAGCATTTCTGCATATCATTTACAATTATTACAATAAATGAAATTAAGCTGAAAAGGATATTAACTTATCTTCCTAGGTTCTCAAGTGTATTGGAAAAGAGACAACAGCCAAAGACACACAAAAAGAATTGTATCTGGCTTGCTTTGCCTACTGGTACGCTGCAGATTTTGTATTTCAATTAAAATTTTTAATTAAGAAATTTCAACTGTTGTAAGTATGCTTAACAACTAACATATTCATATACCCTCTAAATGGAATAAGTCTCTGTTAAGAGGTAATGAACTTGAATATTAACACAATTCTGATCAAAAGATATGGAAATGTATTTAAATTGAAATTATGCTGGCATTATGTTAATGTAAAATGGTAACTATCATCAAGTTTGGGCTGTTTTAATCAGTATATTAAAATGCATTTTAATATTTCACTAAACTCATGAAAATAGGAGGCATTTCTAACTTTAATTTGATAATATTCTTAATAATATTTTAATACAAAAAATTTAAAAATAACTTGTGATCTTCATTGTCATCTGTAGTACCTGCAGCAAAGATTCAGTGAGTGTAAAATATGTGTTTTAAAATGTTACATATTGATGCATTTTTGTAAGTTTTCATCTATATTGTATCATCCTGACCTGTCTCTGAGGTATATCATACCTTACAAGTAGCTAAGTTTTTCACTTGGTAACTTTATTCTAACCCTTGCCTCATCCATTAACTAATTTACTCATCAATTATTCATTTCAATCCCTAAAATAACTCACAGTCTGGTTCAGGAGATAGACAAGTAATTAAAATACTGAGTTACTTTTTGAAGAACCTGCACATCACATAGCTTCCTTCTCAGTAAACTGATCATCACTGATGTGGAATGCTGGACCTGGCCACCGAAGCCAGGTTTTTCTAGGTGATTCACTCCTTCATGTACATTGCTGAAAAGAGTGCCTCCTGGTATTTTAAAAGATATTCTTATGCCTTTTATGGGTACTATATAAACAGAACCTTGATTTAATTCCCAGATTGTTAATCTGTAGCAATTTTATTACAGAAGAAAAAAGAGTGAATGATATCATAGTTTTAATATATTCATCAGCATATAAAAAACTTGCATATGTACTCCCTGAATCTAAAATAAAAGTTAAAATTATATAAAAGAAAAAATGACAGGGTCACCAAGCAGGCAAGAAAGGAAAGGTCAAAGGAGCAATGGAACAATATATTTAAAGGCACTAGGGGAATAAAAGTGCATGTATGAGACTATGGGACATGACAATTAATGTGGGAATATCTACAGTGGATCCTGGAACAGACAAATGACATTTGTGGAAAACCTATTGTGAAATCCTAATGAATTCTCTGTTAATAGTATGTGTGTGTGTATATATATATATGTGTGTGTGTGTGTGTGTGTATATATGTAAACTATATATATGTTGGATATATATATATGATATACAACATATACTATATATTTATGTATATGTTTCTAGTATATATATACTTTATATAACATACTATATATTTATATGTTTATGTATTTGTGTATATGTTTCTGAAATAGAGTATGTACTTTGCACATTGCTGACATATACTCTATTTCAGAAACACATTTTTGAATAATCTTTTTAAAACAAGTTTCCTCCTGTGACCTGGAATTTGCCTTAACCCCTATGCCTCTTGTTCACCAGTTTAACTAACAAAATATTCCTAGTTTTCTTACACAGAGATTTCTTTCTAATAGAATTAATAGAATATTCTTTTTCAGATAAATTGCCTTTCTTCATAAGACACTGCTAAAAATACAGGAAAAGAATACAATCCCAAACTGATGTATATTTACTGACAAAGCATGCTATTTGAATTCAGACAGAAGTATGTTTGACTATCACACATATTATTTTGCTTCTAGTCACTTCTGAAGTCCAGATTCCTCATCAGTAGAAATGATGCACTTACCTAACTGGCATTCTGTGAGGAATAAACCAAGTTATAAACATGACTATACCTATCCAGTGCCCAGCACATGGTAGAATCTTTTTTTTTTTTTTTTTTTTGAGATAGAGTCTCACTCTGTTGCCAGGATGCAGTGCAGAAGCTGATCTCAGCTCACTGCAATCTCCGCCTCCTGTGTTCAAGTGATTCTCCTGCCTCAGCCTCCTGAATAGCTAGGACTACAGGCATGTGCCACCAAGCCCAGATAATTTTTGTATTTTTAGTAGAGACAGGGTTTCATCATGTTGACCAGGATGGTCTCGATCTCTTGACCTCGTGATCCACCCACTTGGGCCTCCCAAAGTGCTGGGATTACAGGCATGAGCTACCGTGCCTGGCTCTGGTAGAATCTTAATAAATGAAAACATCTTTTCTCCTTCCATTTGTTATCTACTTGCTACTAGTCTTTAAATTCCTGGCACATTTATTGAATAAATTATTCTCTAAGCCCTTTTGGACACATTAGTTGACCTCTTTGCTTTCTGTTTCCTCACCTCCTAAATACAGAAATGGAATCAGATATATTCTAAGTTCTCTTCTATCTCAAAACTATTTTAAGAGCAGGGATATAAATAAGATTCACTCAGAGAGGGAATATTACTAATGCCTTGGAATAAGAAATTTCTGGTTTAGGATATATAATTGATCACTTGCTCACTGTGAGACTTTGGATTAATGGCTAATATTGTGAAGGCCCATGTTTTTTCCTCAATAAAACATACATAATAATATTGCTTATCTTAGAAGTTCCACTTGAAGATTGGATGGCATAACATGAGGATTCAATGGATTTTCAATAAATAATAATAATTATGTTAATGTTATAATCATTATAATTTACCATTACCATGTCATCAATATCACATTACTACTTTAATTTGGGGATAGAGAGGGTTGGAAACAATTTAAGTTTACTGTAGTTTTAGTAAAATTATTGTCTAGGAAATTTATGTATTCTAATTTTCAGGAACTGTGAATCATAAAAAAGTATTTTATTTGAATATTAATTTTGGGCAATATTGAACTAAGAATATATTTAACTTTTTTATTTATTGAAGAAGAAATTGTTGAACATCTAAACTTTTCCAGATATTGGAGCTACAGCAGTAGAGAAAATAATTTTATCTTTGTCCTCATAGGGTTTACAGTCTAGCAAGAGAATTGGGTGATGTAATCTGTATTAGTTAGCTTTTGCAATATAAAAAAATTCCACTCTATAATTAGAGATTTAAGTCAATAAACAATTACTATGTCTCATGATTCTGTGGATTAGCTAGGAGATTTTTGTTTTCCTGCTTTGGATTAATCTGGCTAGAGGTGTGTGTAAACTCACTGAAATATCTAGAAGTTGAATGGGGGCCTGTATGAGCAATGAGATGACTTGACCAAGGGTCTGTGGTTACACAACATGATTGCCTGCACTCTTACACATTCCAAGTGGTTGCAAAATTCCCATAAACAAAGCGTAAGCCCCAAGTGTTAGCAATTTGCAAATGCTTACTTGCATAATGTTTGCAGTTACTTCATTGGCCAAAGCAAATGACTGGCACAAACCCAAGGCCAATGTGGGGTAGACTACTCAGTCTACAATATGGCCTATTAACATGGGATTCAAAGATGTTTTTTGGGGGTGTGGGGAGGACAAGGAGAAGGGACTAGAAGAGGCAAAATAATCATAGAGGACACTTAAAAGCCCAATGTTATGAGGTTTTTAAGAAAAAAAATAGCTACCTTCTCATGGGTTTGGAGGGATTAAATCTCATCAGGGCAGAGTCAGGTTTTACTTTGAACAAGAGAGAAAGAGGGACTTTCCAAACAGAAGAATGAAAACCTGCAGGGAATAGGAGATTTGGATAAGAATGACAATGATTTCCTACTGGTCTTGGTAGTTGAGGAGGTATTCTAGATGAGATCAGATTAGGGGATGAGAGGCCAGGTAATCAGGGTTACCTGGATGTTCATTCTGAGACCAACATATTCTGTGAGAGATGGGAAAGTTCTTCAAAGTTTGTATCTTAGACTACATTATAAGGAATTACAGTCTCTTGCTCTATGGCCATTATCCACTCTTAGCATAAACATATGCCCATGTATATATATTCTCTAAATCAGCTACGTCTTAAGTCAACTACCTTGACTCACTCCAGCATGTCTGAACAGAACTGGGCAAGCTCCAAACTCTGATGCATGCCATTCCTTATTTGGAAACCCTCTGGACCTTCTCCTGACTAGCTTCCTCTTCTTCCTTGTCTTCTTCTTTGTCTTCTTTACCCCTTATCTATTCAGGAAATTTTCAAGTTTTTAGCCAATTTGGTCAAGCATAGAATGTGAGGTCCTGTTCCGGCCAATGGAAACTGGACAAGTGTATCAGGTTATATAAAGTTATAAATGTCCCTGTCTCCTTTGTTCAGGTGTGCTCTCATGGCAAGGCTGCCAGCGAGTTGCACCCTTTCTGCAGAAGGTAAACTAGTTTTGCTGAGTGATCCATTGTCTTTGTGTGGATTTTTCCTGACGTTATAAACCCAGTTCCAACATATTCCTTGCTTAGGAGGTATCAGATGGAGTGTTGTGTTTTTTCATACCTGATTCTAAACAAAGTTATTAAAGGACCAGAGAATTGAGTTATTTCAAGTTTGTCAGAAATTTAGTGGCCCTAACTGAAGGCTTTTTCATGACAAATAGCAAATAGATATTGTTGAGCCCAACTACGTATAGATCTGTAGACTGTTTTGTCTGATACAGTGTGTTTTTAGACCTTAACAAAAGCACAGCCACCACAGACTCCTCACCTTTCTAGCGCTTAAAAATCTCACCTTTTCCCCCTCATTAACCTACTCAATGCCTTTCTTCTAATGTGTGTTCACTTGACTGATAAGTAAGTAAACTCAGAATTGTTGAAAAGGCTCCATTTTCTGGAGTTTACACCCTGGCTCTGGGTCTCGGTCCAGAAAGAATTCAGGACATGGACACACAAGAGGAGTGAGTTTAGGAGTGGAAAGTTTAATAGAAAAAGAACAAAGAGAGAAAAAGCTTCCTCATGCTTTGAAAGCAGGTCGCCTAAAAAGAGTCTGCAATTTGCCATGGAATACCATCAGTTTTGTACAGAGGCTTGAGGAGGCGGTGATTGATTTATATAGGGCTCAGGGGATTGGGTTGACCAGGTGTGCTATTTACATAGCCTGCTAAAAGACTGACCCTCCCACCCTAGCCTTTTACTTTGCAAATATGGCCTCCACCTGGTGGCAGCCATAATGTCTGCACCGTGGTTTTACCTGGAGGCCACCATGATACCTGTAAACATGGTGACAAGAAAAAGAGGGCAGGAGATGCCATATTGAATGTACCTGGCTTCCAGGTACAGCTTCCAATATTTACATGTGAAAGCTCCTAGTTTGCATGTCTGTGGCTGACTTCTCAGTCTGCTTTCTGTCGGAGAAGAAATGGTTTGGGGGCTGCTTTTTAGAAGAGGAAAATTTCACTGAGAACTTTCATCCTTTCTAAGCTTCCTAAAAATTATTTATGCATGAGTGGGTCAGTGGCAGAATTCTTGCCTGCATGAAAAAGAAAAAAAAAATGATTTATTAATAACTCCTGTATTACTGTCTTTTTATTATTTATTTATTTATTTGAGATGGAGTGTCGCTCTGTTGCTCAGGTTGGAGTGCATAGTGCAATCTCAGATCACTGCAGCCTCTGCCTCCCGGGTTCCAATGATTTTCCTGTCTCAGCCTCCTGAGTAGCTGGGATTATAGGCTCGGGCCACCACATCCATGCAATTTTTTGTATTTTTAGGAGATATGGGGTTGCACCGTGTTGGCCAGGCAGGTCTTGAACTCCTGACCTCAAGTGAGCTGCCCACCTAAGCCTCCCAAAGTGCTGGGATTACAGGTGTGAGCCACCATGCTCAGCCTGTCTTTTTCCTTTTTAAATAAGATCTGAGGATCTTGGGTTTTTGTTTTGGTTTTTTATAGGAGCCTAAGAAGACTAAAACTGATGCTTATAGTACAAGTGATGGTGGTGATTCAGTTAGTGTTGTGAGTGGGGTTGGGGAGGGAATCATTGGGAACACTGGGGACAGGGAGGGACACTTTCCAGGAGCATGCAGAGTTCTGCCAAGGATATGTGAGGGCAAGATGCAAAGATGTATCATATCCAGACCTCTAGACTTCACATTTAACATCCAGAGCACAAAGATACAATTTTATAAAGGGGAACATGCTTGTTTTGATTAACAAAATGTTTTATATAGCCAGATATTTTGTGTATGGGCAAAGGGGAAATTTTCCCAATTTATTTACCTCTACATTTAGACATAGATTTCTAAATATTCTTACCTTATTTTGTTAATTAAATTCAGATTTATCATTTATGAATAAGTCTAAATTTATCCTCTATGAATATACTAAAATTCCTTAAATTTGGTTGCATGCATGGACTACTTGTTACTGCTCTATATGAACAGATGACTTGCAATTTAACAGTTCTATTGTTTTTTTTAAGTAAATCTCAAAAAATTCCCCTGATGTTAGTAGACTAAAATTTTGGGAATAAGTTTATGTCTACCCATCCATAAACTTCATGATTTTAAAAGTCATTATCTTATTTCTTAGCTTTTATCTTTCCAGTTTAAGGAGCTCTCATTTGTAGTCTGTCATTATCCAGAAGGCTCTCCATATCCCTGATCAAGAGTAGAAAGGTTAAGCTTCACTTTCTAAATCAGGACCTGAAGGAATGTGATAAGAGGCAGCCAAAGTCAGGAATCATTAATCACTATCATGTAAGAAAAATTGAGAACAGTATCAAGAAATGCAGCATTGTCATTTGGGACCCTACTTTCTTTTTTTCTGTTCTACTTTTCTTTCAAAATTTGAACAACATAGGTTAAGATAATCAAGTTTTAAAAAAACCTTGAGTTTCAAAGGCTTATGATAAAAATTGGTATTTGAAATGATATAGTCTCAAAACAATACTTTTAATAAAATGTTATTAATAAACTTGGAGTTAAATTCTTCTTCTTCTGGCTAAATAAAAGTCACACAAATAATGTGAAAATATGGAATTTTCTGATATTCTTCTATGTCTCTTCATATTGCTTCCTATCTGCATCCTCCAACCAACAAAAAAACATAACCATCAAACTAGGTGTAGTACTTGTGTAATATTTTTCATATCTAGGTTTTGAGAGAAAAATCTTTAGAATTCATTTTTATAAATATTTTTATGAAAGTAAGTCATGGGTTATAAGTGATCTGCAATCAGATAGGGATGAGTGGTTTTGGGGTCAAATGAGGAAAGGAAGAGAGAGAAATAGTGTTAGAGAGAAAGAGCAAGAGGGAGAGCAAAAAAGATTTTTTTAAAGAGATTCTTCAAGGGAAATAGCACCTATGTTGGATGTATTGTTCTGAGAGATGTAGGCAATGGGAGATTATGAATGGCAGGTTGTTGACAGTTACGGGTGTGGAGCTCATCCAAGCAGAGTGTGGGATGAGGATAGGATAAAATATAGGAATAATTTTAGAAGCTCTAAATAAGCAGTCCCCAACCATTTTTGGCACCAGGAAGCACTTTTGTGGATGACAATTTTTCCAAGGATGGCAGGGGGAAGATTCTTTTGGTTTTGGGATGAACCTGTCCCACTACACATCATCAGACATTCTCATAAGAAGCATGCAACCTAGATCCCTTGCATACATAGTTCACAGTAGGCTTTGCACTTCTATGAGAATCTAATGCTGCTGCTGATCTGACAGGAGGCAGAGCTTAGGCAGTAGTGCTCCCTAGCCTGCTGCTCACCTCCTGCTGTGCCGCCAGGTTCCTAAGAGGCCACAGACTGGTAGTGGTCCATGGCCCAGGGATTGAGGACCCCTGCTCTAAATAGTATGAACTCAATCTGGACCTGTAGATAGAAAGACACTGACAGATAGCTAGGAAAATGGCCAACACTAAATGTTCATAATAGTTTTGCACACTTATTGAGTAAGTACTCAATATTCTGGTGGAGAGAAGATATTTTGACAATTGGCAAGGGAAGAAAATATGATTATCTCTCTGCAAATGAACATCTGTCCACCTTTTCTTCAACTTACTTGTACAAGGGCTCTGCAATATCTCTCACACTGCTTGTATTCCAATCATCCTTTTAGGTTTCAGGTTAATTTTGAAGTGAGAGGATATAATTTGAACACTTTCAACCGTCTAACAATACTGCTTGGCATTTGTTGGTCTCTTGTAATTCATTTCTTTTCATAACTACCATTGATAGCTAATGAAAATCTTTGTTCTTTTAGTCATATATTTTAATGGTTATTCTCATTGAATTATTTTGTATAACCACATGATTTTGTGAAAAGAATTCACATAATTATATTCATAAATATTATTGTGAAGTTTTTATATAAGGTAAATAAATGGAATCTGAAAACAGATGTAAACCCTGCATGATCACCTTAAACTCTTTGTAAAGTTTCTTCTCTTAAATGTAGGAAAATAATCCTGCTGATAAAATGTTGGGGGTAATTTTTTAAGATTTTAAAACGGTAAGCTTTCTAAGGCTTAAAAATGATGAATTTGGCTACATCAAAAATAACAGTATATCTTGAACAAAAATTTCACAGATAAATTTGGCAGATTATGACATGAAGAATGGACTTTTTAAAACAAGTTACTAATATGTAGACTATAAAAAATAACCTTCCATGTCACCAAAAGGAGTGAAGATCCAAGAGAAAAATGAAAAAGGAAGCCTGAATGGCTGACAAGTATATAGAGAATTTCCTTAACTCATTAAAGAAGTACAAATTAAATAAGTTAAGCAATAGGAGTAATTACTTCATAATGTGACAAGTATTGGAAAGATGGATAATGGTAATTACTCTTGGAGGTGTTGAAAGATAGGAGCTCTGAACTGGGAAATGTACATTAATGAGGTTATATACTGGATGAACCTGACTGAACTTAATAAAATCATGTATTTGCATCCCCTAAGGCCCTGTATTGCACTCCTGGGTATTTAGCTTAGAAATGTTCTCACATAGGTCCATGAGGTGGCATGTGAAAGGATGTTCACTATAGCCTTATTTATGGCAGATGGGAATTGAGGGTGACTCTGGGTATCAATCATTATAGTAATGGATCAGTAAAGTGCTGCGAATCTGTAATATTGAACACTCAGCAGCAATAGGAAACGAAATTTAATTATTTATAGAACAATATAAATCTCAAAAATGTTGATGAATGATAAAAGTAGTTAACAAAACAGATTTGGAAAACATTAACATTTACGTAAATTTGAAACCCTACTTCCTTTTCCTACAACAACTACATATATTATAGGACAAATTCATAGATAAGATATACATTGGTCTAGGTACTTATGAGGAAGTAGGACAAGGGAAGAAAGAGACAAAACTAAGCTTAAAATGCACGAAACAAAAGAGAACAGAAGAGGCGTCTTTACTGGAGGTGTGAAATACAATAATAGAAAGATATGATGAGCTCTCTGGTATTCTTCAGGATTAAAGGATTGACTGATTGATTAATTGACTGATTTTTGAGATGGAATCTCATTCAGTTGCCAGGCTGGAGTGCAGTGGTGCAATCTCAGCTCACTACAACCTCCACCTCCCAGGTTCAAGAGGTTCTCCTGTCTCAGCCTCCTGAGTAGCTGGAATTACAGGTGCATGCTAACATGCCCAGCTAATTTTTGTATTTTTAGTAGAGAAGGGGTTTCACCACGTTGGCCAGGATAGTCTTGATCTCTTGACCTCGTGATCCACTCACCTTGGCCTCCCAAAGTTAAATGATTTATTTTTACAAAGTATTTTTCTTAATACCTGACCATACTTGAATAAATCAATAAATCATAAAAACATAAATTACAGAATGTTTAAATGACTGCATTAGAAAATATAATATTCTATCTTTTGGTTAAGTCCTATATGTGGGACTGATCTTTCACTTTAACATTCAACAATTCATACAGCAAAAGTGTTTTAAGTCATAGTCAGTGTGAAGGAACAGATATAGCGGCAAAATTCATCTTTTTTAACAAAAGATTGGTAAAAGATGACTGATCCTTAGATGCATATTAAACTTAAAACTAGATGACCAATGATGAAAAAATAATGCAATGAGTCCAGTCAAAAGTCAGATGAAAAACTTAACACCTCTATAATTTCCACCTAACCTCTTGAAGCATAGTGTCTTTTTCTTTTTTTAAATGGCAATGAGGTTCTCACACCTGCATTTACAGCTGCAATCAATATTTATTGTTAATACTCTTTATATTTAGTTTCTAAAACTTCCTAGTAATCACTATAATGCGATTTTAAGTTACTGCCTAAGGCAATACAGATTTTGTCATAAATTAGAAATTAGCTATGACAAAAAGAACAGCATATTAATATGCTTTGGGCAACTGTTCTAGTTTTTGATTTTCTTTTAAATCTCAATAGTTGTTACTCTCTGCCATTATTACACATTTTGCAGGCAACTTGTCAAGTTTTGGTTGTAGCTGTGTTTTCTTTTTTCTCATGAATGAGAATTTTCATACCCTCAAGTTACTAAAGAGAATGGTGGGAAAAAAAAAAAAAGAAACCAAACACATTTGGCTTCCCAAATTGTAGAGTCCAGAACTAAATTAGATGGAAACTGGGGTGAGGGAAGTTGGCCTTTTTTTTGACAGTGTAAAGTTGAAGATGTGATAGTAGATGTAATTATGTTTTTCAGAACCTGTAATATTTTTGTGCTATGCCGGAGATTGACTGAAACAGCTATAGAATCTGATAGCTTCTTTAGGACGAAGGAGCAAGATAGTGACATATGAATGCTATCAATCTGCTCCCTCTTCTCTACCTCCCTCCAACAATTAGGGTGTGTTATTTTCTCTCTCACTTCACTTTAACTCCTACCTCCTCCTTAGTGTGATAACTATTCATATGCACAAAACATATTGTTTAAGGAAAAAGCTTAATGCACTGAAGCTTTCAGTGCTTGAAACTGAACGAAACTATACTCATGCATTTTTTTCTACTTTGGGCACTATTATCTTTTCTCTGAGACAACAGTCAGCACAGACTAAATTGCAGATGAAGCTCATGGAGAATATCTTAGTACATTCATGTTGCTATAACAAAAATATGAACTGGGTGACTTATAAACAAGAGAAAATTATTTTTTATAGTTATAGAGGCTGGAAAATCAAAGATCAAGGCTTCAGGAGATTCAGTGTCAGGCGAGGGTTCTCTGTCTGTTTCATAGATGACACCTTCTCACTGTGTCTTTACGGGGTGAAAGTGACTAGTTAGATCTCAGGAGTCTCTTTTATAATGACACTAATCCCATTCACGAGGGCAGAGCCCTAATGACCTATTCACTTCCTCAAGATCCCACCTTCTAATACTATCACAATGAGGGTCAGTTTCACTATGAATTTGGGGGGCACAAAAATGTTTAGACCATAGAAGACAGCAAATGGTTCAAGAAAATGAGGGAAAAAGTCAGCATTAGTTAATATTTCAAAATACTATGAGATTTTAGCAAATACTGGTAGCTATCTTCTGTGAGTCCCAATACCCATTTTGTCCTTCTTATATATAGTAATGGAATATTAAGCTGTGAGCTTGTCTGATTAGCTAAATAATACATTTCTCAGCCCTTTTGCAGCCAGTGCAGCCATGGAACTAAGTTCTGTCAATTAGAGATGCATAAAATGATAAATTTGCATGCCAGGGTAAGCCCTTAAGGAAAGGGTTGTGCTCTTCCTGCCCTTCAGTTTTCCGTTTTGTGGAACAACTGCAAGTCGTTGTGACATGACACAACAGCAAGTCATCTTATCTTAGGGTCAAGTGGAGAAAAGGAAATGGTTCTAGCCAGAGCAATCGGACAAGAAAAAGAAATAAAGGGTATTCAATTAGGAAAAGAAGAAATCAAATTGTCTCTATTTTGGAAAATGGATACAACTGCAAGTCATCTGAAACCCTATAGATGAGGGCAATAGCCTCTTTGCAGCAGCACAACACAACAGAAGAAGCTGTTGTGTCAGCCCAGTGACCATCACAATGGCAATTAAATTTCAACATGAGTTTTAGAAGGGACAAACATTCAAACAACAGCATTCTACTCACTGCTCCAAAACCTCCTGTCATATTCACAAACAAGATCATTTATTCTATCCCAATAGCTGCTTAAGGCTGAATTCATTCTAGCATCAACTCAAAAGTCCGAAGTCTGAAGTCTCATCTAAATCAGATATGGGTGAGACTTAAGGCACGACATAATGCTGTGTTTAAGCTCAGACTGAAAGATCAGAAAGCTATACATTTATGTATCACTTAAGTCAACTGTTATTCTGGACAACCTACCTATAAAATGATTTTTATATTAATCCTACAAATTGGAAAACACTATTAAATATTCTTGATCAAAACTTGCACATTGTCTTAGTTTGCTTTGTGTTGCTGTAACAGGATACCACAGACTGAGTAATTTATAATAAACAGAAATTGATTGACCCATGGTTCTAGAGACTGAGGAGTCTAAGACGAAGAGGACAGTTTCTTGTAAGGGCCTTCTTGCTGCATCATTTTATGGTAATGGGAACAAAGAGGGTGAGATAGAGAGCAAGAAAGGGAGAACCCACTTCCAGGATAAGGGCATTAGTTCATTCATGAAGATGGAGCCATCATGACCCAAATAGTTATTAAAGGCCCCACCTCCCAATACCATCAAAATGGCAATTAAATTTTAACATGAGTTTTGGAGGACATAAACATTCAAATCATGGCACACAGTTAATTCCACTTTCAAATTATCATTTAGGTTTAATTAATCTTGTATATGGCTTTATTCGTTTGATGCAGATTCTTAATAGATTCAAATTCAGAAAGTGATACATTTTGATTCTTTTATAAATTCAAGTTAAGAAAATTAGACGATAACTACCATTATTAAAATTATATTGTCCTAAAATTTTAGTTAATGCATGGACAAGAAATATTAATAATTAAAACCTATGGTAACCAAAAAACAATTGTCTTTATTTGAAGACTTTATGATGGCCTAAGTGGAAAACTCAAGGAAATAAAATGAAAATCTATTTAAAGTAACAAAAGAGTTCATTAAGACGTTTGTTTACCAACTGAATACAGAACAATTATAGCTTGTATATGTCAACAGTAATTCATTTAGAAATCTTATGGAAATAAGACTTCTTTCACGAAAGGAATAAAACTCTAGCAAAGAAACTTCTAAACTTTATTTATTAGGAAATAAAGAGGAAATTGAAATAACATATGAGGCAGATGATGACATTTTTGAATGGAATGACTGAATATTATTTACATGTCAATTTTCCCACAAGTAATCTGTGTTTTGATTTAATTCCTCTGAAATTCCTAATGGATGTTTTGGAACTTAAAAAGTTCCATTTTATTTTGTATAAGAATAAAAAAGTTTTTTTTCTTTTTTGGTTCAAATATTTCTGTTTTAGTTTCAAACTTATAGAATTATCTTTTAAGAATTCTGAAATTAGCTTTAGATTACCTATTCAAGGCAACTGGCTTATTGATTGCTCATAATATGGTGGCAGCAGTAGGGTTCAAAGACCATGCATGAGTGTAAGTCTTATCTTGGGGCCAAGTGGAGAAGCGGAAATGGTTCTAGCCAGAGCAATCAGGCAAGAAAAAGAAATAAAGGGTATTCATTTAGGAAAAGAGGAAGTCAAATTGTCTCTATTTTCAGACGACATGATTATATGTTTAGAAGACCCCATCATCTCAGCCCAAAATCTCCTGAATCTGATAAGCAACTTCAGTAAAGTCTCAGGATACAAAATCAATGTGCAGAAATCACAAGCATTCCTATACATCAATAATAGACTTAAAGAGAGCCAAATCAAGAAAGAATTGCCATTTACAATTGCTACAAAGAGAATAAAATACCTAGGAATAAAACTAACAAAGGATTTAAAGGACTTGTTTAAGGAGAACTACAAACCACTGCTCAAGAAAATAAGAGCGGACACAAACAGATGGAGAAACATTTGATGCTCATGGTTAGAAAGAATCAATATTGTGAAAATGGCCATACTGCCCAAAGTAATTTATAGATTCAACACTAACCCCATCAAGCTACCTATGACCCCCTTCACAGAACCAGAAAAAAACACCTTAAACTTCATATGGAACCAAAAGAGAGTCTGCATAGCCAAGTCAATTCTAAGCAAAAAGAACAAAGCTGGAGGCATCACGCTACCTGACTTCAAACTATACTACAAGGCTACAGTAATCAAAATAGCATGGTACTGGCACCAAAACAGAGATATAGACCAATGGAACAGAATGGAGGCCTTGGAGGCAACAGCACACATCTACAACCATCTGATCTTTGACAACCTCACAAAAACAAGCAATGGGGAAAGGATTCCCTGTTTAATAAATGGTGTTGGAAAAACTGGCTAGCCATGTGCAGAAAGCAGAAGATGGACCCCTTCCTGACACCTTACACTGAAATTAACTCTAGATGGATTAAAGACTTAAAAATAAGACCTAACACCATAAAAACCCTAGAAGAAAACCAAGGCAAAACCATTCAGGCATAGGCAAGGACTTCATGACTGAAACACCAAAAGCATTGGCAACAAAAGCCAAAATAGACAAATGGGATCTAATTAAACTCCAGAGCTTCTGCACAGCAAAATAAAGAATCATTAGAGTGAACCAGCAACAAAGAGAATGAGAAAAAAATTTTGCAATCTACCCATCTGATGAAGCGCTAATATCCAGAATCTACAAAGAACTAAAACAGATTTACAAGAAAAAAACAAACCCATTCAAAAGTGGGCAAAGGACGTGAACAGATATTTTTCAAAAGAAGACATATATGAGGCCAATAAACATATGAAAAAATGCTCATCATCACTGTCATTAGAAAAATACCAATCAAAACCACATTGAGATACCATCTCACGCCAGTTAGAATGGCAATCATTAAAAAATCTGGAGACAACAGATGCTGGAGAGGATGTGGAGAAATAGGAACACTTTTACACTGTTGGTGGGAGTGTAAATTAGTTCAACCAT
>CAUYLG010073108.1:0-14764 GCA_963573385.1 Cacajao melanocephalus
TCTTGCTCTATTGCCCAGGCTGAAATGCAATCTAAAAATAGGTATTAAAGACCTCTTTTATGCCGATAATTGTTCTTAACAATGGAGACAGGAAGGAATAAGGGAAGAAAATTACAAACAGCCAACCAATATTTCATTTAAATCTGTGAAATGCTGTGCAATTGCTGAAGAGCTATTTCCTTCCAATTGTGTGGTCACTTTTAGAATAGGTGTAATATGGTACTGAGAAAAATGTATGTTTTGTGCATTTGGGGTGGAGAATTCTGTGAATATTTATTGAGTTTACTCGTTCTAGGTCTGAGTTCAAGTCATAAATGTCCTTATTAATTTTCTGCCTCATTAATCTGTCCAATGTTAACAATGTGGTGTTAAAGTCTCCCGCTGTTATTGTGCAGCAGTCTAAGTCTCTTTATAAGTCATTAAGAACTTGTCTTATGTATCTGGGTGCTCCTGTATTGGGTGCATATATATTTATGACCGTTAGCTCTTCTTGTTGCATTGATCCTTTAACCATTATGCAATGTCCTTCTTTGTTTCTTTTATTCTTTACTACTATTAAAGTCTGTTTTGTCAGGGAGGAAAACTACAATTCCTGGTTTTTTTGTTTGTTTGTTTTTTGTTTTTTGTTTTTTTTTTGCTCTCGATTTGATTGGTGAATCCTCCTTCCTTCCTTTGTTTTGGGTCTTTGTGTATCCTTGCATGTGAGATAGATCTGGATACAGCATACTGATGGGTTTTGACTTTTTATTCAATTTGCCGGTCTGTGTCTCTGATTGGGGCATTTAATCCCTTTAAATTTAGGATTAATATTAATATATGTAAGTTTAATATTGTCATTTGATGCTAGCTGGCTGTTTTGCACATTTGTTGATATAGATTCTTCATTATGGTGATACTCTTTACCTTTTGGTAAGTTTTTGGGATGACTGATACTGGTTGTTCCTTTCTGTATGTAGTGCTTCGTTCAAAAGCTCTTGTAAAGCAGGCCTGGTGGTAATGAAATCTCTGAGTACTTGCTTGTTCGTGAAAAATTTTATTTTTCCTTCACTTTTGAAGCTTAGTTTGGCTGGACATGAGATTCTGGGTTGAAAATTCTTTTCTTTGAGGATATTGAATATTGACACCCACTCTCTTCTAGTTTGTAGGGTTTCTGCTGAGACATCTGCTGTGAGTCTGATAGGCTTCCCTTTATGGGTAACCTGACCTTTCTCTCTAGCTGCCCTTAGAATTTTCTCCTTTATTTCAACCCTAGTGAATCTGACGATTATGTGTCTTGGAGTTGTTCTACTTGAGGAATATCTTTATGATGTTCTCTGTATTACCTGGAGTTGAGTATTATCCTGCCTTACTAGGTTAGGATAGTTTTCCTGAATAATATCCTGAAGAATATTTTCCAGCTTGGATTCATTCTCTTCATGACATTCAGGTACACCTATCAAACGTAAATTAGGTCTTTTCACATAGTCCCTTATTTCTTGGAGACTTTGCTCATTCCTTTTTACTCTTTTTTCTCTAGTCTTGTCTTCTCGTTTCATTTCATTAACTTGGTCTTCAACCTCTGATATCCTTTCTTCTGCGTGATCAATTCAACTGTTAAAACCTATACATACTTCACGAAGTTCTCGTATTATGTTTTTCAGTTCCATTAATTCACCTATATTCCTCTCTAAATTGTCTATTCTCATTAGCATTTTCTCAAACCTTTTTTCAAGGTTCTTAGTTTCTTTACATTGGGTTAGAAGATATTCTTTTAGCTCACGGAAGTTTCTTATTATCCACTTTCTGAAGCCTAATTCTGTTAATGGAACGCACTCGTTCTCCCATCAGGCCTTGTTCCCTTGTTGATGAGGAACTGTGATCCCCTGTAGAAGGAGAGGCGTTCTGCTTTTGGGTATTTGCAGCCTTTTTACGCTGGTTTCTTTCTGTCTTTGTGGATTTATCCACCTGTCGTCTTTGTAATTGCCGACTTTCAAATTGGGTCTCTGAGGGGACGTCCAACTTGTTGATTCCCAGCGCCGGAATCTGAGCAACCCACTGCCCCGGCTAAAACAGCGGCGTTGAGATTCATGGTGCTTTTCTGCCCGGGAATCTCAGGTCTGGCTTCCCTCCTCAGTCCCTTTTTCAATCAGCTGAATGGGCGACTCTGCCTTCCTGGAGCTCCAAACTTCGACCAAAAGGGGACCCAGTCCCTTTACTCCGCACTGAGAACTGCCATGCCAGGGTGCCGGCAAAACTGCCACGCCAGCCACAAGAGTAGCGCTGGCGACCCGTGGGGCTCCTCCGCTGGGAATCTCCCAGTCTGTGAGCAACAAAAATTTGTCTGAAAGTGTGGCGTCCACTCGTTCTCTGCACTTTCACTGGGAGCTACAATCCTGAGCTGCTAGTAATCGGCCATCTTGGATCTCTCTCCAAGCCTCCATTTTTTTGTCCACAAATTTGGATGTTACCTTTTTTTCTCTCTTTAGTTTAAAAAAAAGTTTTGTTTTTGATTTTTTTGAGACGGAGTTTTGCTTATCTCCCAGGCTGGAGTGCAATGGCATGATCTTAGCTCACTGCAACCTCTACCTCCCAGGTTCAAGCAATTCTCCTGTCTCAGCCTCCCGTTAGCTAGGATTACAGGCATGCATCGCCATGCCTGGCTAATTTTTGTATTTTTAGTAGAGACAGGGTTTCCCCATGTTGGCCAGGCTGCTCTCAAACTCCTGAACACAGGTGATCCACCCTCCTCGGCCTCCCAAAGTGCTGGCATTACAGGCATGAGCCACCATATCCGGCCTAGTTTTTAAATAATTTTTAAAAAATAGAGATGAGGTTTCACAATGTTGCCCAGGCTGGTCTCAAACTCCTGAGCTCGAGCAATCTGCCCACCTCAGTCTCCCAAATTGCTAGGATTACAGGTGTGAGCCACCATGCCCAGCCTGGATAATACCTTTTTGCTATATATGGGGGCAACAGTTAGAATCTAGAGAGAGACCTTAAAACTAGTATAAATTCTTTCATAGTGGATATAATTTGCCCTGCATTTGAGAAAAAGAAAAGTTTATGCATGTCACTGAGTAATGTAGTGTAGCTTAAAACATCAACCAAAGTTCCAGACTCATAAAAACATAATGCATTAAGTATGTACAATTTTTTGTTTCAATTATACCCAATAAAGATATTTTTTAAAAAATCAAGATAGCCTAAATGTGTTAGACATAAGACCAGAATGTGATTGAAATTAAGTAAGGCAAAAATTCGGTTGGTAGTATTATATCCTTTCTCACCATACAAACTGGCAGCCTCTGGACCATGTTTGGTCAAGAGATGTACTTTGTTTCTTTGTAGTGTGATGAAAAGGAACGGAATTTGACTACCTTTAAGTGGAACATGTGTAGCTCCCCTCTTCAACAATTTTCTGTGAGCACCGTAGTCTATATGGCCTTAATTGCCTTATATTCTGCTTAATTCACACATTTGTGTGGCTCCTATAGGCATTTGGGTTTAACCTGCCTCTTGGGAGAGGCAAAGAATGAGATGAGTGGTGGTGACAGTAAGAGGGAAATGGATAATCAGAAAGGAAAAAAGAGAAGTCCAAGGAACCAGATATTCAGTGTTTATTCTCTGGAGTCCAAAGGAGGGAGACATTCAACCTGGAAGGCACAAATTATCCGGTCAGTGAAGAAATGTGTGTGGTGTATGTGTGATTCTGGTTTATCCAGCCTCAACTTGGCCTAAACGACATTTCTGCCAAAATTTCCTCCATTTGTTCTAACCTGCTAAATTTTAATTTGGCTTTCAAGGCCTTAGATTTTGGTTATTAGAAGAGGTTTTGCTGTCTATCTTCTATACTTTAGTCTCTTGTAATTTTGACAAGCCTGAAGACCAGGTAGGCCTTGGGCTGTAGAAAATACACCAAGAGTTCTTGTCATCTTTGAGATCTCTTGAGAGATCTTATAGTTACTTTTCAGTCTGCTACATGATAATTTCTTTTTCTACTTAAAATAATCACTGTTAAGGATTACAAAAATTAAATACTCTATATGAAATTCCTAATACAGGCCTGGTGGTGATTATTATTTACATTAATAATTGGAATAGTTAACCCCATACCTCTCAGAAAATGTGTGATTATTTGTAGTTAAAAAAGTCCTTCTCAGCCCTTCTATTTCACAACTGCATCTTAGTCCTTGTATTACCAGGATGGGATGACCGGCAAAACTCACCAGAAGAGAAAATGCTTCTCAGAAATGCTTTACTTTACCTCATTGCATGAATACTCTTGACCTCGAGAGAGATTGTAGGGAAGCAGATGGGCAGTATACATCATGATGAGATTAGTGTGACAACACTGTAAATAAAAGAGCAATCACATGCTGTCACACTGAGTTTTAATCATCAGTTGGACAACTTCATGAAGGCTCTTTTAGATGTTTTCATTTGTAGTGACATCTGCAGGGGCTTGCTAGGAAGAATTGTCTGAGAGAGTTTATGATGACTTCTGGAAGTGACAATAGGACTTGCTGACAGTCTGCACAGTTCCATATATAGCACATAACTGCAATGGAGCCAGCAGGAACTGGTATTGGCAGTCAAGCAAAAGCATTGGTTAATTTTTCTTAGTGATTAGATAGGACAGCTTCAGTGGCTTTATTTTCCCAATTGAAATTGTTTAACTGTTAGAGGACTCTTTCCTCAGGCACTCAGGTTCTAGGAGTAGGGTCAGTTTCCTGATTCCCAATATACTGAACATCAGAGGAGAATTTTTAAAAATCTCATATTTAATTTTCATCTGTTTTTTACTTGCAATGATGAAAGCTTTGGGTAAAATAACTCTCAGTTGAATTAACTGATTAATATTCCTGTTTGACGAGGTGGGGCCTTTTTTGAAATATTAGTGAGGCAGCCAGCCAGCATGATCTCTTTCCTAATTATATCTGGATTGGAATCTGGTAATGATACCAGATCTCCTTGACCTCCCAGAGATTTGTATAAAATTTTTTCCCCTGATTATAAGAACATATTGCAAAGAATGAAAATATTATAGAAATATATACTTAGCGGCTGGGCACGGTGGCTCATGCCTGTAATCTCGGTGCTTTGGGATGCTGAGGTGGGTGGATCACAAGGTCAGGAGTTTGAGACCAGCTTGCCCAACATGGTGAAACCCCATCTCTACTCAAAATACACAAATTAGCTGAGTGTGGTAGTGAACGCCTGTAATCCCAGCTACTCGGGAGGCTGAGGCAGGAGAATCATTTGAACCTGGGAGGCGGAGGTTGTGGTGAGCCAAAATTGTGCCACCGTACTCCAGCCTGGGAGACAGAGCAAGATTCTGTCTCTCAAAAAAAAAAAAAAGAAATATATGTTTCGAAAAGTTACCCATAATCCTGCCAGTCAGAAATAACCAGTATTCTGTGTATATCCAGAGACTGTATCATTTTGTGTTTTTTGCTTAAGGACTCAATCCATCAGAAAAATACCATCTAATTCAAATACAACTATTGCTATAGCCATTAATTAACTAAACATTTACATAATTATTTAACCCTCATAATAATCTAAGAAACAGGAGTATCTTCATTTAAGAGCTTAAGAAACTGAAGCAGACAAGGCAGATGTGAAGCTGAGGCAGGTGCATCACCTGAGGTCAAGAGTTTGAGACCAGCCTGGCTAACATAGTGAAACCTCATCTCTACTAAAACTACAAAAAAATTAGCTGGGCATCGTGGCACATGCCTGTAGTGCCAACACAAAGCTCTGAAACTTAATAGCCACACAGATGCCTTAGATGTCTGGGCAAACTCAGCCCTGATCTGTGCACCAAATGGGACAGCAGGCTCATGACTGAGTCCCAGGGATGGTCACTCATACCAATACTAACCAACAGAAGACCAGACCCTGATATGATGTTATCCTAGGATAACACCACCTACTCTCAAATGACCTATGAGAGTCAAAACTCATGGAAATCCTAGGGATGTGAGTAACAGTATCTTCAGCTTTTGCTTTTCCTATGAATGATACAGAATTATGTCAATTAATCAATTCAAAAAGAGAAGACTGCCTCTAAATAAGTCAGATATCCTCAAAATCATTCTACTACTACATAGCCCCACACCAATTTTTTTCTTTTCTTTCTTTCTTTTTTTTTTTTTTGAGATGGAGTCATGCTCTGTCACCCAGACTAGAGTACAGTGACACGATCTCTACTCACTGCAACCTCCACCTCCTGGGTTCAAGAAATTCTCCTGCCTCAGCCTCCTGAGTAGCTGGGATTACAGGCGCCCACCACCATGCCCAGCTAATTTTTGTATTTTTGTTAGAGATGGGGTTTCACTGTGTTGGCCAGGCTGATCTCGAACTCCTGACCTCGTGATCCGCCTGCCTCAGCCTCCCAAAGTGCTGGGATTACAAGTGTGAGCCACTGTGCCTGGCCCAACTTATTTATTTCTTAGCCATTGAGTAGACATTTTTTTAAAAAAATCATTCACATAGGCCGGGCACAGTGGCTCACAACTATAATCCCGGTGCTTTGAGAGGCCAAGGCAGAAGGATTGCTTGAGCTCAGGAGTTAAAGAGACCAGTCTGAGCAACACAGCAAGACCCTGTCTCTATGAAAAACAAAAACAGGCGGGCTTGGTGGCTCATGTCTATAATCCCAGCACTTTGGGAGGCCGAGGTGGGCGGATCACAAGGTCAAGAGTTCAAGACCAGCCTGGCCAATATAGTGAAACCCCATCTCTACTAAAAATACAAAAAATTAGCCGGGCATGGTGGCGGGTGCCTATAATCCTAGCTACTCGGGAGACTAAAGCAGGAGAATCACTTGAACCCGGGAAGTGTTGATTGCAGCAAGCTGAGATTGTGCCACTGTATACCAGCCTGGCGAGAGTGTGAGACTGTTGCCAAACAAACAAATCCACATAAATGGAAATTAAAAAATATTTTTATTTCATTCTCAAATAACCATACTTTTTTTTTGGTTTGTTTTTAAAACAAGGTTCTCACTCTGTTACCCAGGCTGTAGTGCAGTAGCACAATCACAGTTCACTGCATCCTTAACTACCAGGTTCAAGTGATCCGCTCTCCTCAGCCTCCCAAGTAGCTGGGACTACAGGTGCACACCATTGTGCCTGGCTAATTTTTTTATTTTTATTTTTAATAGAGACGGGGTCTCATTATGTTGACCAGGCTGGTCTTGAACTCCTGGGCCCAAGCAGTTCTCCCATCTCGGCCTCCTAAAATGCTGAGATTACAACCATGCCCAGCCAGTCTTAATTACTTACTAATGGGATGTATATGCTGTTGGATATTACACAACTTCTCAAACCTTAGAAATCAGATTGGACACTGCCACCCTCATTTCTTGTTCCACACTGATTTTCACACAGTATTTCCTTTTTGTTGAAAACCCAGCTTTGCAAAGATGTGATCATTGAAAGAAATCTAACATCTAATGTTGAAACTGGACTACCTTGAGCAAATAATGGTTCACATTATGTCCAGTAGATGTTAAGTATCACTGTGTTTCATTTGAATATGTGAAATATCCTGTCGAACCTGTGAGTTTGCTGTGGTACCCCAGGGCAGCTTGATGTACAGTTTGGAAACCACAGTCCTAGCAGTGATATCAACCTGTCAGATCAGGGTCTCTGGGAGTTGTGGTGTGAGTACTCTTTTTTGCTTCCCCGAAATATTTTTGTTGATTGTGGGAAACAACTGGCCTTTTATTTCTTTTTTTTTTTTTTTTTGAGATGGAGCCTCACTCTGTTGCCTAGATGAGTCCAGTGGTGCGGTCTCAGCTCACTGCAATCTCCACCTCCCGGGTTCCTGCAGTTCTCCTGCGTCAACCTCCCAAGTAGCTGGGATTACAGGTGTGTGACACCACGCCTGGCTAATTTTTGTATTTTTAGTAGAGATGGGGTTTCACCATGTTGGCCAGGCTGATCTCAAACTCCTGACCTCAATCTGCCTGCCTTGGCTTCCCAAAGTGTTGGGATTACAGGCGTGAATCACCTCACTAAGATGACGTCTTATTTCTGAGTTTCGTATTTGTTAATCGTTGGTGGTCGATAGCCACTGAGCCCCAACAAATAATGCAGCCCTGTCAGACATTAAAATATTCATACTTTTTCTTTCACATAGAGAAATAATCTTCCAAATATATACACATAGCATTTACATTATATCACTATGGTTTTGATTTGCGTTTCTCTGATGGCTAATATTGTTAAGCATCTGTTCATTTACTGATTGGCCATTTATTTATCTTCTTGGAGAGATCTCTTCAGATCCATTTGTCATTTTATTAATTGAGTTGTAAGAGTTCATTATATATTCTGGATAAAAGTTCCTCATGATTTGCAAATATTTTCTCTCATTCCTTTGGGTTGTCTTTTTACTTTCTTGATGGTATTATTTGCAGTACAAAAGTTTGTAATTTTGATGAAATCCAATTCATCTGTTTTTTCTTTTGTCATTTATGATTTTGGTGTCATCTGTGAAACCACTACCTAATTCAAGATCATGAAGATTTATTTCTATGCTTTATTCTAAGAGTTTTATAGTTTTAGCTCTAATATTTAGGTCTCTTAATTCATTTTAATTTAAATTTGTGTGTGGTAGAGATTTGAATGATTTTAAATTTTTTCTCTCTTCAGAGGTAGCAACACTAGAAAATAAAGATAAAAAATAGGCCAGGTGCAGTGTCTCATGCTGGTAATCCCAGCACTTTGGGAGGCCAATGTGGGCGAATCACTTGAGGACAGGAGTTCGAGACCAGCCTGGCCAACATGGTGAAACGCTGTCTCCACTAAAAGTACAAAAATTAGCCAGGCATGGTAGCATGCATCTATAATGCCAGCTACTTGGGAGGCTTAGGCACAAGAATCACTTGAACCCAGGAGGTAGAGGTTGCAGTTGCAGTGAGCCAAGATCCCACTACTACACTCTAGCTTGGGCAACAGAGTGAGAGTCTGTCTCAAAAAAAAAAAAAAGAGGACCTAATTTTTTTTCTCATTCTTCTCTGGACTGAGTATACTGTTTTTACCTTTTCTTACTTAGATGATCAACTAGATGATATACCAAGGTGTTAGTTACTTCTAAACTGGCAGGTGAAGTTTTTATAGAGAGGGATGTTGAAAGGAGGAATAACGTACTGGAACACATGGCACATTTAGTTTATGAACAGATCCCAAGTAGCTTATCTCCCACTATAAACTTGAACATGAGTTTAAATCTTCTCCATTTCAAGGCCGGGTGTGGTGGCTCACACCTGTAATCCCAGCACTTCGGGAGGCGAAGGTGGGCGGATCACTTGAGGTTAGGAGTTCGAGACCAGCCTGGCCAACTTGGTAAAACACTGTCTCTACTAAAAATACAAAAATTACCTGGGCATTGTGGTGGGCACCTGTCATCCCAGCTACTCGGGAGGCTAAAGCAGGAGAATCACTTGAACTTGGGAGGTGGAGGTTGCAGTGAGCCAAGACTGTACCACTGCACTCCAGCCTGGGTGACAGAATGAGACCCTGTCTCAAAAAAAAAAAAAAAAAAAAAAAACTTTTCCATTTCAAATGGTTTAGAATTGTGCTGTCATAGAACCCAGTTTTATGTATCATATTAGTTGTAACTTGTGAGCAGCTATGACGAGCTACTTGGTTTTCTCCTCAGGGGTCTCTCTTTTTGGCATGTCGGCCCTGTTACTCCCTGGGAACTTTGAGTCTTATTTGGAACTCGTGAAGTCCCTGTATCTGGGGCCAGCACTGATCCACACAGCTAAGTTTGCACTCGTCTTTCCTCTCATGTATCATACCTGGAATGGGATTCGACACTTGGTAAGTTAATTGGGGATTTGCACATTTTCTTGGTGAAGCAGGTGGGGAGGCTAGGAGGATTCTCTCCTTCATTACTGGGTTTAGTACTGGTCTTCTTTGTTGTTGTTGTTCCAGAGGTGGAGTCTTGCTGTGTCGCCCAGGCTGGAGTGCAGTGGCGCAATCTCAGCTCACTGGAACCTCTGCTTCCTGGGTTTAAGCGATTCTCATGCCTCAACCTCCCAAGTAGTTGGCGTTATAGATGTGTGCCACCACTCCTGGCTAATTTTTGTATTTTTAGTAGAGACAAGGTTTCACCATGTTGGCCAAACTGGTCTCGAACTCCTGGCCTTAGGTAATCCACCCACCTCAGCCTCCCAAAGTGCTAGGATTACAGATGTGAGCCAGCGTGCCCGGCTAGTGCTGTTCTTAAGGTTAGTTGTGACTCAAGGTCCTCTTGGGGAAAGCTAAACAAGTTCCCCTGTGCGTTCTCTGGCAGTCCTGCTGGTGGTGTAGCTGAGCAGATACAGGCTTCACAGATACTTGCAGAGTCTCATTGTGAACTCTTCCTTTTTAAGAGGGATATTGTTAAAAGAGATCCCTGAAGGCATAGAAGGCATGTTTATTAGATAAATATTAATTGGTACCTATTTATGTGTCAGGTACTGTTGTAGACACTGGGGATTCAGTTATGAGCTAGATAAACATTGTTCCTACTTTCATTCTTATGGTCCTGTTGATGCAGAGTAATGCTTCTGACAGGACTCAAATAGATTACTTTTTGTATCTAGACATTATATTACATTTTTGCTTTCAGCTATTGGACAGAACAGGGCCAACTTCACTAGCAACTGGGTGCCAAGAATCCCAGGTTTTAATATCTAGTTTAGGAATCTTTTAATGGAGTGAAAACCCATCTATGTTGCCTCCTATGTGACCTCATGGTCAGCTCAAAACTGGTTTCTAAAATTAGGCAGGTATGGTGGTGTACACCTGTGGTCCCATCTACCTGTAAGGCTGAGGTGAGAGGATCGATTGAGCCCAGGAGGCAGAGGTTGCAGTGACCTAAGATCATGCCACTGCACTTCAGCTTGGAGGACAAAGTGAGACCACATCTTGGGGAAAATAAAAAAATAGGCTGGGCTCAGTGGCTCACACCTGTAATCCCAGCATTTTGGGAGGCCAAGGAGGGTAGATCATAAATAAATCAAAATCAAAATCTGGTGTCTTTCTTTTTTTTCTTAAGGAATTAAAGTTTAATCAAGCCTGCTCCAGGTCAGAAATCAGTCCCTCTAGAATTTTAAGATTTCATATTTTGGCTGGGCGCAGTGGCTCATGCCTGTAATCCCAGCACTTTGGGAGGTGGAGGCGGGCAGATCACCTGAGGTCAGGAGTTTGAGACCAGCCTGGTCAACATGGAGAAACCCCATCTCTACTAAAAATACAAAGTTATGCAGGCATGGCGGCACATGGCTGTAACCCTAGCTACTCGGGAGGCTGAGGCAGAGGTTGCAGTGAGCTGAGCTCGCACCATTGCACTCCAGCCTGGACAACAAGAGCAAAACTCCGTCTCAAAAAACAAAAACAAAAACAAAACAAAACGAAAAAAAAAAAAAAAACTTAGCTGGTGTGGTGTGGTGGCATTTGCCTATAATCCCAGCTACTCAGGAGGCTGAGGCAGGAGTATCTGGGAGGTAGAGGTTGCAGTGAGTCAAGATCACACCACTGCACTCCAGCCTGGGTGACAAGAGTGAAACTCCATCTCAAAAAAAAAGTTTTGTATTTTGTAGTCTCCCTAGTTTTGCTTCCAAGAGATAATTGAAATTCAATTCTTGGCTGAGTACAGTGGCTCATGCCTATAATCCCAGCCCTTTAGGAGGCCAAGGTGGGCATATCACTTGAGGTTGAGAGTTCAAGACCAGCCTGACCAACATGGAGAAACCCTGTCTCTACCAAAAATACAAATTAGTGGGGCATGGTGACGCATGCTTGTAATCCCAGCTACTCAGGAGGTTGAGGCAGGAGAATCACTTGAACCCAGGAGATGGAGGTTGTGGTGAGCCGAGATTGCGCCATTGCACTCTAGTCTAAGCAACAAAAATGAAACTCCATCTCAAAAAAATAAAAATAAAAATGAAAAATAAAATTCAATTATTTCTGTATTTTCATTACTTCTGAACCTGAGCCAACTGTCAGATGGATGCTTTTGCCTTAATTTGACTTTTTATTACTTCTGAATCGTAGCCTTAGAGACAAGTACTTTCTGGCTTTCAGTCTGGTCCAATAGACAGTTTAATGGAATCAAAAAAGTGAGAGACTAAATGACTTATTAAATTAAGTGTCTGTATTAGCTGTTCCCTGGGGCAGTGTTCAGTTTGATTTAAAATGACTTTTCACTTCCCTGAGGGGGAGGGGGTAGAGAGGGAGGACATTTCCATTAATGACTTCCTATTCCACAGAACAAAGCTCTGTAAAGAAAATCAGCTGATCAGCTTCCTCTGTTCATATTTTGGCTCAGGCAGAGGCTTGCCCTATATTTGTCTTTGTCTCAAAATGGGGGGAAGAGTGGGGAGGTTTTACAAAATCCCAGAACTTAGAACTTTTCTGTTCTGGTTCCTGGCTGTGTTGGTAATCTCTTTGTTGAGAGAAGTGAGGAACCTAAAGGCCCTTAAGTCTGCTTTTATTTTTTCTTCTAGCAAGTACTGGTTCTGAGTGTGGGACAGGATTTTGTGTTTTCTGTGACAGCCTGTAGTTTTTGGCCTCTGAACTTGATAGTTGACTTGCCAGAAGAGCTAATGGGGGAGTGGGGAGTAGGATTGATATAAAAGTCTAGGCGGTTATAGGGTCTGTGGCATTCTAGGGGATATCCCCGCCTACCAACACTACCCAGTAGGGCTCAACTGTTTATAAAACACTGTTCCTATTTAAGCAAAACAACTCTGGAATTTACTTGACTTCTAATCTGATCTAGTTAGAAGCTATTTGAGGGTTGAGGTGGAAGCATCTTCTCATCTTGATTTTTTTTTTCTTTTCTTGGCTCTCTCCATCTTTTCTCTGAACTGACTCCTAATTTAGGCAGTTTTACATTGAGACTGTGGGCGTATGTGTGTATGTGTGTGTTAAGACAGCCACGTATGTGGGAAGTGTGGAAAATGAAGACTACTTTTGCCCCAGGGGCTCATTTAGTTACTTATAATGTAATATTAATATGTTAATATCCCTAGGACACAAGAGAGTCAAAGTTAGTGTTTTGTTAAATGTGGGGCCGAGGTTGTGGTAGCTCACACCTGTAATCCTAGCACTTTGGGAGGCCGAGGCCAGCGGATCGCTTGAGCTCAGGAGTTCAAGACGAATCTAGGCAACATGGTGAGACTCCAGCTCTACCAAAGAGACAAAAAAATTAGTGGGGCATGGTGACAGGCTATTATAGTCCCAACTACTTGGGGGGCTGAGGCAGGAGGATTGCTTGAACCTGGGAGGTCAAGGCTTCAGTGAGCTGAGATTGTGCCACTGCACTCCAGCCTAGGTGACAAAGCAAAGCAATACCCCGTCTCAAAAAAAAAAAAAAAAAGGAGTGGGGGCTGGGCGAGATGACTCACACCTGTAATACCAGCACTTTGGGAGGCTGAAGCAGGAGGATTGCTTGAGCCCAGGAGTTCAGTACCAGCCTGGGCAAGACATAACAAGACTGTCTCTACTTTTTAATATTAAAAAGAAATGTGGGTTTTAACTCAGTAGAAAACCAATTTAGTAGTATGCTACCAACAAAAAAAGAAATTTAAATAGAATAGAATATCTAGGCTGGGGCTGGGTGTGGTGGCTCACGCCTGTAATCTTAGCACTTTGGGAGGCTGAGGCTGGTAGATCACTTGAGGTCAGGAGTTCGAGACCAGCTTGGGCAACACTGTGAAACACCATCTCTACCCAAAATGCAAAAATTAGCTGGGCATGGTGACCGGCACCTGTAGTCCCAGCTACTTGGGGAGCTGAGGCAGGAGAATTGTGTGAACCTAAGAGGTCAAAGCTTCAGTGAGCTGGGATTGTACCACTGCACTCCAGCCTAAGTGACAAAGTGAGACCCTGTCTCAAAAATTTAAAAAGCTGGGGGTGGGTTGGGTGAGATGGCTCATACCTGTAATCCCAGCACTTTGGAAGGCTGAGGCAGGATTGCTTGAGCCCAGGAGTTCAATACCAGCCTGGGCAAGGCATAACAAGAGCCTGTCTCCTTTTTTTTTTTTGAGATGGAGTCTCTCTGTGCCGCCCAGGCTAGAGTGCAGTGGCACAATCTCGGCTCACCACAACCTCTGCCTCCCAGGTTCTAGCGATTCTCCTGCCTCAGCCTCCTGAGTAGCTGGAAATAGGTGCCCACCACCATGCCTGGCTAATTTTTTGGTATTTTTAGTAGAGGTGGAGTTTCATTGTTTTGGCCAGGCCAGGCTGGTCTGGAACCCCTGACCTTAAATGATCCGCCCACCTCGGCCTCCCAAAGTGCTAGGATTACAGGTGTGAGCCACTGCACCTGGCCTATTTTTTAATATTAAAAAGAAATATGGGTTTTAACTCAATGGGTAGAAAACCAATTTAGTGGCATGATACCAACAAAAAAAAAGAAATTTAAATAGAATAGAAAATATAGGCTGGGGCTGGGTGTGGTCACTCATGCCTGTAATCCTGGCACTTTGGGAGGCTGAGGCAGGTGGATTGCTTGAAGTCAGGAGTTTGAGACCAGCCTGGCCAACATGGCAAAACCCCATCTCTACTAAAAATACAAAAATTATCTGGGTGTGATGGGACTTGCCTGTAGTCCCAGCTACTCAGGGGCCTGAGGCAGGAGAATCACCTGAACCTGGGAAGTGGACATTGCTGTGAGCCAAGATGGTGCCAGGTGGAGAGGCTGGGTGCAAAAGTTCATGCCTATAATGCCAGCTCTTAAGGAAGCAGAGAGGCAGGAGGATAGTCGAGGATTTCAAGAC
>CAUYLG010073109.1:0-29112 GCA_963573385.1 Cacajao melanocephalus
AATATTAGATCAACGAGACAGAAAATTAACAAGGATATCCAGGACTTGAACTCAGATCTGGACCAAGCAAACCTCACAGACATCTAGAGAACTCTCCACCCCAAATCCATAGAATATACATTCTTCTCAGTACCACATCACACCTACTCTTAAACTGACCACATAATTAAAAGTAAATCACTCTTCAGCAAATGCAAAAGAATGGAAATCATAAAAAACAGTCTCTCAGACCACAGTGCAATCAAATTAGACATCAGGATAAAGAAACCAACTCAGAACCGCATGACTAGATGGAAACTCAACAACTGGCTCAGGCAGAAATAAAGATGTTCTTTAAAACCAACGAGAATGAATACACAATGTTACCAGAATCTCTGGGACACGTTCAAAGTAGTGTCTAAAGGAAAATTTATAGCAATAAACGCCCACATAAGAAGCAAGAAAAGATCTAAAATCGACACCCTATCATCAAAATTGAAAGAGCTAGAGGAGCAAGATCAAAAAAACTCAAAAGCTAGCAGAAGACAAGAAATAACCAGGATCAGAGCAGAACTGAAGGAGATAGAGACACAAAAAATCCTCCAAATAATAAATCCAGGAGCTGGTTTTTTAAAAAGATGAACAAGACAGACAGACTGCAAGCAAGCCAGATTGTTAAAAAAGGAGAGAGAAGAATCAAATAGATGCAATAAAAAACGATAAAGGGGATAAACCACAGGTTCCACAGAAATACAAACTACAATCAGATTACTACAAACAACTCTATGCACATAAACCAGTAAACCTGGAAGAAATGGATAAATTCCTGGACACTTGCACCCTCCCAAGCCTAAACCAGGAAGAAGTTGAAACTCTGAATATACCAATAACAAGGGCTTAAGTTGAGGAGCAATTGATAGCCTACCAACCAAAAAAAGCCCAGGTCCAGATGTGTTCACAGCCGAATTCTACCAGACATGCAAAGAGGAGCTGGTACCACTCCTTCTGAAACTATTCCAAACAATACAAAGAAAGGGAATCCTTCCCAAATCGTTTTATGAGACCAACATCATCCTGATACCAAAATCCAGCAGAGAAACAACAACAACAAAAAACTTCAGGCCAATATCCGTGATGAAAATAGATGCAAAAGTCTTCAATAAAGTACTGGCAAACCGACTGCAACAGCACATCAAAAAACTTATCCAATGCGATCAAGTAGACTTCATCCCGAAGATGCAAGGCTGGTTCAACATACGCAAGTCTATAAACGTAATCCACAACATAAACAGAACCAAAGAAAAAACACGTGTGATTATCTCAATAGATGCAGAGAAGGCCTTCAACAAAATTCAACAGCACTTTATGCTAAAAACTCTCAATAAACTAGGTATAGATGGAACTTATCTTAAAATAGTAAAAACAATTTATGACAAACCAACAGCCAATATCATACTGAATGGGCAAAGACTGGAAGTATTCCCTTTGAAATCTGGCACTAGACAAGGATGCCTTCTCTCACCACTCCTATTCAATACAGTATTGGAAGTTCTAGCCAGAGCAATCAGGCAAGAAAAAAAATAAAGGGTATTCAATTGGAAAGGAGGAAGTCAAACGGTCCCTATTTGCAGACAAAATGATTGTATTATTTAGAAGACCCCATTGTCTCAGCCCAAAATCTCCTGAAACTATAAGCAACTTCAAGGTCTCAGGATACAAAATTAATGTGCAGAAATCACAAGCATTCCTATACACCAATAACACTTAAAGACAGCCAAATCAAGAACGAACTGCCATTCACAATTGCTACAAAGAGAATAAAATATCTAGGAATACAACTAACTAAGGATGTAAAGGATCTCTTCAAGGAGAACTACAAACCACTGCTCAGGGAAATAAGAGAGGACACAAACAGATGGAAAAACATTCCACGCTCATGGTTAGAAGAATCAATATGGTGAAAATGGCCATACTGCCCAAAGTAATTTACAGATTCAATGCTATCCCCATCAAGCTACCTATGCCCTCTTCACAAAACCGGAAAAAAACACCTAAAACGTAATATGGAACCAAAAGAGAGCCCACATAGCCAAGTCGATCCTAAGCAAAAAACAAAGCTGGAGGCATCACGCTACCTGACTTCAAACTACACTATTAGGCTACAGTCATCAAAACGGCTTGGTACTGGTACCAAAACAGACATAAAGACCAATGGAACAGAACAGAGGCCTCGGAGGCAATGCCATACATCTACAACCATCTGATCTTTGACAAACCTGACAAAAACAAGCAATGAGGAAAGGATTCCCTGTTTAATAAATGATGTTGGGATAACTGGCTAGCCATGTGCAAAAAGCAGAAACTGGACCCATTCCTGACACCTTACACGAAAATTAACTCCAGATGGATTAAAGACTTAAATATAAGACCTAACACCATAAAATCCCTAGAAGAAAACCTAGGCAAAACCATTCAGGACATAGGCATAGGCAAGGACTTCATGACTAAACACCAAAAGCATTGGCAACAAAAGCCAAAATAGACCAATGGGACCTAATTAAACTCCAGAGCTCTGTACAGCAAAAGAAACAATCATTAGAGTGAACCGGCAACCAACAGAATGGGAAAAATTTTTTGCAATCTACCCGTCTGACAAAGGGCTAATATCCGAATCTACAAAGAACTAAAACAGATTTACAAGAAAAAAAGCAAACTCATTCAAAAGTGGGCAAAGGACATGAACAGACACTTTTCACAGGAAGAAATATATGAGGCCAATAAACAGATGAAAAAATGCTCATCATCACTGGTCATTAGAGAAATGCAAATCAAAACCACACTGAGATACCATCTCATGCCAGTTAGAATGGCGATCATTAAAAAATCTGGAGACAACAGATGCTGGAGAGGATGTAGAGAAATACAATCTTTGACACTGTTGGTGGGAGTGTAAATTAGTTCAACCATTGTGGAAGACAGTGTGGTGATTCCTCAAGGACCTAGAAATAGAAATTCCATTTGACCCAGCAATCCCATTGCTGGGTATATACCAAAGGATTATAAATCTTTGTATTATAAAGATACATGCACACGTATGTTCATTGTGGCACTGTTTATAATAGCAAAGACCTGGAACCCAAATGCTCATCAATGATAGACTGGACAGGGAAAATACGGCACATATGCACCATGGAATACTATGAAGCCATAAAAAAATGATGAGTTCGTAACCTTTTTAGGGACAAGGATGAATCTGGAAACCATCATTCTCAGCAAACTGATGTAAGAACAGAAAATCAAACACTGTATGTTCTCACTCATAGGTGGGTGTTGAACAATGGGAACACATGGGCCCAGGGAGGGGAGCATCACACACTGGGGTCTGTTGGGGCCACTAGGGGAGGGACAGTGGGGGTAGGGAGGTTGGGGAGAGATAACATGGGGAGAAATGCCAGATATAGGTGACAGGGGGATGGAGGCAGCAAACCACATTGCCATGTATGTACCTATGCAACAATTCTGCATGATCTGCACATGTACCCCAGAATCTCAAGTACAATAATATATATTGTAAAGAATATGTAGAATATGCACAGAAAAAAGCACAGAAAAAAAAAAAGAACTGGCATATGATCTATCAATGTACTACTGGACATATATCCAAAAGAAAGGAAATTGATCAGGCGCAGTGACTCATGCCTGTAATCCCAACATTTTGGGAGGTGGAGGTGGGAGGATTGCTTGAACCCAGGGGTTCAAGACCAGCCTGGGCAACACAGGGAGACTCTATTTCTTAAAAAAAAAAAAAAGAAAAAGAAAAAGAAAAAAAAATCGGTATGTCCATCAATTGGATTTTTTTGGATATACCTGTACTCCCATGTTTATTGCAGCAATATTCACAATACCCAAGACATAGAATCAATCTAAGTGCCCATGAATAAATGAATAGTTAAAGAAAATGTGATTTCAAGACCAGCCTGGCCAACATGGTGAAACCCCATCTCTACTAAAAATATAAAAATTAGCCAGGCATGGTTGCACGCACCTGTAGTCCCAGCTATTTGGGAGGCTGAGGCAGGAGAACTGCTTGAACCTGGGAGGTGGAGATTGCAGTGAGCCGAGATCGCACCACTGCACTCCAGCCTGGGAGACAGAGTGAGACTCCATCTCAAAAAAATAAAAAGAAAACAAATGTGATTTATATGCACAATAGAATATTATTCAACCATATAAAAAGAATGGAATCTTCTCATTTGCAGCAAACTGGATGGAATAGGAGGTCATTACGTTAAGTAAAATAAGCCAAGCACAGAAAGACGTGCGTTTCTCACTCAAATTTGGGAGCTAAAAAAGTGGAACTCATGAAGATCGAAGGTAGACTGGTAGTTGCCAGAGGCTAGGAAGAGGAGGCAGGAGGGTGAGATAAAGAGAGGTTGATTAATGGGTACAAATATACAGTTTGATAGAAGAAATTAGAACAGGTGTTTGATAGATCAGTAGGGTAACTATAATTTATAATAATCTATTGTATATTTCAAAATAGAATAAAATGAATGTTTCTAACAAAAGACAAATATTTAACGTGATGCTTATCCCAATTATGCTGATTTGATCTTTCCAAATTATATGAACGTATTATCACATGTACTTTAAAAAGACATAGGAAAAAAAAGCTATTCTAAAAGTTATACAGAACCAAAAAGAGCGAGAATAGCCAAAGCAATCCTAAGCAAAAAGAACAAAGCCCGAGGCATTACACTATCCAGCTTCAAACTATACTACACAGCTACAGTAACCAAAACAGCACAGTATTTGTAAAACAAACAAAAAAGAAACAGACACACAGACTACCGGAACAGGCCGGAGAACCCAGAAATAAAGCTGCATGCTTACAACCATCTAATCTTTGACAAAATTGACAAAAACAAGCAATGGGGAAAGGACTGACTATTCTATAAATGGTGCTGGGATAACTGGTTAGCCATATGCCGAAGATTGAAACAAGACCCCTTCCTTAGACTA
The DNA here is from genome assembly GCA_963573385.1 of Cacajao melanocephalus. NCBI lineage: Eukaryota > Metazoa > Chordata > Mammalia > Primates > Pitheciidae > Cacajao > Cacajao melanocephalus. The sequence continues at coordinate 5,002 of CAUYLG010073109.1, forward strand.
TATACAAACATCACCTCAAGATGAACTAAAGACTTAAATGTAAAACCTAAAAGTATAAAAACCCTAGAAAAACATAAAGGAAATACATTCAGGACATATAGCATGACAAAGATTTCATGATAAGGCTCCAAAAGCTATTGTGACAAAAACAAAAATTGACAAACAGGACCTAATTCTACACAGCAAAATAAATTATCAACAGAGTAAACAGACTAAGTACAGAATGAAAGAAAATATTTGCAAACCACGCTCTCAACAAAGATCTAATATCCTGAATCTATAAGGAATATAAACGAATTAACATGCAAAAAACAGTACCATTAAAAAATATGCAAAGGACATGAACAGGCACTTCTCAAAAGAAGACATACAGGCAACTAACAAACATATGGAAAATTGCTCAACATCACTATACATTGGAGAAAGATAAATCAAAACCACAACATACTGTTTCACACCAATCAGAATGTCTATTTTTAGAAAATCAAAAAATAACAGATGCTGACGAGGCTGCAGAGAAAAGATAGCACTTATACACTGCTGGTAGGAATGAAAATTAGTTCAGCCATTATGGAAAGCAGTTTGAAGGTTTCTTAAAGAACTCAGAACTACCATTTGATCCAGCAATCCCATTACTGGGTATATATATCCGGTGGAATATAACATGTTCTACCACGAAGACACACATAGACATGTTTTCACTACAGGACTATTAACAAAAGCAAAGACACGGAATCAACCTAAATGCCCATCAACAGTGGACTGGATAAAGAAAACATAGTACATATATACCATGGTATACTCTGCAACCATAAAAACAATGAAATCATGTCCTTTGCAGGAACATGCATGGAGCTGAAGGCCAGTAACCTAAGTAAATTAATGCAGGAAAAGAAAACTAAATACCACATGTTCTCATTTACATATGGGAGCTAAATATTGAGTACACATGGACACAAAGTGGGGAACAATAGACACTGGGGCCTATTTGAGGGTGGAATGTGAGGACTGAAAAATCACCTTTGGGTACTATGGTTATTACCTAGGTGACAAAGTAATCTGTACACCAAACTCCAGTGATGGTAATTCACCCATGTACCAAATCTGAACATGTATCTGTGAACCTTAAACAAAAGTTGGAAAGAAAAAAATGCAAGAGTAGGTCAAAAGTCCTTCTGAGAATTTATGAAAACAGTGCAGATAAAATTTTTAGCATATGCCTGGCACAATAGATGCTAAATTTATCAGTAGTTCTTCTGGCAATGTTATTTTATTCAAGACTTCCTCTCCACCAGACTTTGCTTACAGGAATATCAACAGTATTTGTCTTGGTGACTTTCCTTTTCTACATTTTCTTAGTGGCTAACCTGGTTATATTTGTATAGCCCTTTTCAAAACAGGATACAATACACTGATAATGTTTCTGATTAGCAAATGAGAACCACTTTCCAGTCCTGCCTTTCAGATTTTTCCCAGAGAACACCTTGATTAACATCTATGGGTTCTGTAATCTCTTGAATCTCTATTTATAGAAAATTTTCAGTTAACAATGACTCACAATAAATCACATCTATTTTTTGCAGATTTGTGCAAGTTAACTCTTAACAGGCAATCTAATATCTCTGTTATTAAGGTATACTTTCTCATTATGTCCACAGACTAACAACATTATTTAAAAGTCTTCAGAGAAATAATATGGGTGGTAGCACCTTTAGACTGATCTATAGAAATCGAGACCCAAAAGAAAATATTCTGCAAAGATATTGCTTAAAGCAGCAAGCTTCAATCTGTTAAGCTTGCTCTTGCTAAATCAGGATTGAACAGGGTCAGAAAAGTGGATAGTTAATGTATATAGGGCCCATTCTGGGATGCAATGAGCAGATGTGATGTTTTATCTATAATCTAATTGGTAGCATCACAAAGGCAGAAAAGACAAGATACAGAAAGTTCACATGAGGTCTTGAATAGAAACCTAGGAGGTACTGAAAGCCATAAACAAAAATCGGAGTGAAACAGAAGGCACAGTAATTTGGACCCAGAAGACATGTATAATTCTCAGGACAGTAGCAGGGGCCCTAATCAATCTGCCTTATAATGAAGCAATGTTAAAAGGAGTGTGCCCATCACTTCATGTCCCCCAACCTCTTAAATGTGCCACTCAGCCTTTGCAGTGAAGAGGATTAATGAATGATCATAAAACACACTTCCAGTTGTGGTGTGTGATATTCAATAATCAAGGCTATGCAGAAGTTCATCGACAAAGTCAGATATCTTGAGACATCCCTATACTCTAACACACTCCAGGAGAGACCACTGCAAGCTTTCAAAATTCCTTCCAGAGAAAAGAAAAAAAAATCCACTGCATTTTATCACATTTACAAAATCAGGCTCCATTCTTGTACAAAAGAAAATACCTATAAGGTGGCCACAACTAACGTGAATCAAATCAGTCTGAGCCTAACGCACAGACTCATGCCAAGACTGAATTGTTGGTGATGAGGTAAGGAGGGAGAATTTGGATTCAGATGTTTCATAACACAACTGTAGGCCGAGAAGAAGTTTGAAGAAGTAAAAGTTCCAGGTAAGGCCAGTGCAGTGGCTCATGCCTGTAATCTTAGCACTTTGGGAGGCTGAAGCCAAGGCAGGTGGATCACTTGAGTTCAGGAGTTCAAGACCAGCCTGGGCAACATAGTGAAACCCTGTCTCAACAACAACAACAACAAATTAGCCAGGCATGGTGGCACATGCCTGTAGTCTCAGCTACTCAGGAGGCTGAGGTAGGAAGATCACCTGAGCCCAGGAGGTCGAGGCTGCAGTGAGCCATGCATGCACCAGTGCATTCCACCCTGGGTGACAGAGCAGGACCCTGTCGCAAAAACAAAAAAACAAAAGTCCCAGGTAAAAGAGAATGGCTTCGATTTAATTTCTGTCTATTCAAACCCAAATATTAAGGCATTTTAAAAGGAAAAGAAGTCTTTAAGTTATCAGAAAAGATACCAGCAACAACAATAAAAAACCAGAATGCCTATCACCTAATTTACCTAACACAGCCAGATAATTCCTTGCATATTTTAAGAAGTGTCAAAAAGAAAATTAACTCTTACTATTCCTTTTTAAAAAATCTTTGTTTCCTTTTTAAATTTTTCATAAAAATATGAGTAAGAATCTCTGTGTTATTGTTCTCTACATAAGATACAGAGAGCAGCTGGGTACGGTGGCTCACGCCTGTAATCCCAGCACCTGGGGAGGCCAAGGTGGGTGAATCACTTGAAGTCAGGAGTTTCAGACCAGCCTGGCCAACATGGTGAAACCCCATCTCTACTAAAAATACAAAAAAAAAAAAAAATTTGCTGGGCACGGTAGTGCACATCTGCAGTCCCAGCTACTTGGGAGACCGAGGCAGGGGACCCAGGAGGCAGAGGTTACAGTGAGTTGAGATCGCACCACTGCACTCCAGCCTGGGTGACAGAACAAGACTCCACCTCAAAAAAAAAACTAAACACAGCAGAAGGAAAGACGGATGAGGGTTCAATGGATCAGAAGGTAAGGTACCCTAGCTTTGTACTGAATCCAGAAACTGTTTACCGGGTTGACTTAAGGATAAATACTTACTAATACAGATGATTAAGCACTACGTTTTTTTCCTAGAAGAAATTTGCTGTACCTTTTAATGGTATCGCACTTAAAGGTTCTTTGACAAAGACTCCATGGAAAGTAATTTAACTTCTCTGTGACCCAGTTTCCTCATTAGCAAAAAATGTTACTAAGATAGTGATAAATGAAAAAATGTATTTCTGTAGAATACATCTTGTTCATAAATTACCTTGAAAAATCTAACAAACTCTCAGAAAAGAGAAAAATATCCATCATTTTTATTAATGTGTGACACTGTGAAATTTAAAGCACAGAGATATCAAACGTTCCCTTAACCAGGGGCAAGAAGGAGAATAAGAACCATGGAAGGGAAAAGTGGAAGAGCTCTCTCCTTGCATTAAGTTGCTAAAAAATACCTGATTACCACTGAAGTCACACATCAACTATCTCAGAGCTGTTGTCAACATTACCTTCTCTTTAAAAAGCGTATCACAGAAAATATTTTACATGCTTATACATGCTGTTCACCTTGTTTCATAAAATAGATCCAAACCTTTCTCCTAGTACATAACATCTATTACATGTGTAACAATGTACATTACATATGAGGCACATTTTTGTAGACTACACAGTGCGGAGAATTTCAGGGATGCTAACTGTTGTTTTAACCACAGCAGCTGGAGTCTCATTCAGAAAGGGTATCTGAAAAAGTTGGTTTGTTTGATTCAAAAAATGATCTAAAATGCCTTTTATAGCTAAATAAATGTCCAGTTAAAGTTGTCTAATCTGTCAACATGCACTTCTTAAAGTGCTAAGGAGACTCAGATAACAAAAATTTGCTGCAAATTCCCTGGCCTCTCATATTGCTGGAGAGAGCTTTAAGAATGAAGTGAGGACATTGAGTAGTTGTCAATGCAACTGCAGACTTATGGACAAGAAGGAAGCCATGCTGAATGCTGGCTGGCACCTGGGCGACGGCTCTGCTGGATCGAGGAAGATAAACAGGAAACATCTCTGTAGATCCAAGAGGGGTTCCTTTCAGGGAGAGAAAACTGCAGCATAACACATCTGGAGAACTGTGAAGGAAATCAAAATATTGTACCATAAAATATACTTGACATATTTCAAGACGGCTATTCAGAAGGGCTGGAAATATAAGAACAGCTGAAAAGATGTCTTCTGTACGGGAGATTTACATCTGTAGAGAAAATTGGCATTGATGCATCCATGTTTTCTCTGACCCTCTCCCTTGTCCAGAGTTAGGGGATGTGACATGAGACTCTACCACCTTATAGGTCTAAAGCAACATTTACCATCTATTCTCTCTGAGGCCTGCTACCTATGAGGTTTTATCTATGTAAGAAGATCATCTATATTAAGAGCTAATCCTGCTTTTCTTGCCCTCCCATAACCTGTTCTGCCATAATCAAAGTTTTAATTATTTCTGTAACCCCAAGATGATACGAAAGTGTCAATCAGGCCAGGCACGGTGGCTCATGCCTATAATCCCAGCACTTTGGGTGGCCGAGGTGGGCAGATCACAAGGTCAGGAGTTTGAGACTAGCTGGCCAACAAAGTGTAACCCTGTCTCTAAACACAAAAAATGCTGAGGCAGGAGAATCACTTGAACCCAGGAGGCGGAAGTTGCAGTGAGCTGAGATTGCGCCACTGCACTCCAGCCTGGGCAATAAAGCAAGACTCCATCTCAAAAAATGAAAAGTAAAAGAAAGTGTCAACCAGTATAGGGAGAGTGGTTCATGCCTGTAATCCCAGCACATTGGGAGACCTAGGCAGGAGGATTTCTTGAGCCCAGGAGTTTGAGACCAGCCTGGGCAACAGAGTGAGACCCTCCCTGTCTCTACAAATATTTTGTGTGTGTGTGTTGGTCTCACTCTATTGCCCAGGCTGAAGTGCAGTGGTGCAATCTCAGCTCACTGCAACTTCTGCCTTCTGAGTTCAAGGGATCCTCCCACCTCAGCATCCCGAATAGCTGGGGACTACAGGTGCACACCACCATGCACAACTAATTTTTTTATATTTTTAGCAGATAACAGGGTTTCACCATGTTGGCCAGGCTGGTCTCAAACTCCCAAACTCAAGTGATCCACCTCGGCCTCCCAAAGTGCTGGGATTACAGCTGTAAACCACTGTGCATGGCCTAAATAATAAATTTTTAAAAACTATTGAGTGTAGTCATGTGTGCCTGTGGTCCCAGCTACTCAGGAGGTTGAGGTAGGAGGTTCACCTGAGACCAGAAGGTCAAGATTGCAGGGAGCCAAGATAGTGACAGTGTACTCTAGCCTAGGTAATAGTGAGACCATATCACACACACACAAAAAAAGAAATATATCAACCATCTTGAGGATTGGCCATTTTAAGTGCTTGTATTAAGACTCCAGTGCATGTTAATAAATGTGTATGCCTTTTCTCCTATTAATCTTTATTTTGTCAGTTGATTTTTAAGCAAATATTTAAAAGTTGAAGGGGGCAGTTTTCTCTTTGCTAATTGCAAAGGATTCAAAGTGTTCATAAGTTGAGGAAGAGTTATATAAGTAAGGAGAACTATATTGAAGGCTTTCATAATTCAAGTGATTTCTCACTTGGACTCTGACCTGTAGAGGAGGAGGAAATGAATGTACTGAAGAATATTAAATGAGGGAAAATCCTATGAACAGGCTTTTTTTTGGGGGGTGGGGGGGTGGGGACGGAGTCTCACACTGTTGCCCAGGCTGTGTGGACAGGCTTTTTAATTTTAGGGTACATCAAGAGTTATTTCTGGAGATACTGTGCAGACTGGCCCAGGATGGTGAGAAATAGGTGACAGGGAATTTAAGACAAAAGCACGAAAGACCGAATATATTTGTGAATCATAATGGAAAGAATTTGGCATAAAACTGAGTGTGGAAGGAGAAGACACTGGGAGATTCTTTAAGAACTTAGGTCAAGAGCAATGCCTCAGCCTGAGGTAGAATACAGCACAAATGCAGGTGAGGGTTTGGAGCAGGACACCCTGGAAGAGGATGCCATTATTCAAGGAGTGAGGTTTCAGCTGTGCCTTAGTCTTTGGTACCTTTTGAAAATCACATAAAAGCTACAAACCCTTTTCTCAGAAAAATGTACATGCCCACACCACATATGTAGCATATGCTTTTAGGGCATTCACAGTTCACCTCCGAAGCCTCCTCTTTTAAGAACCTCCTCACACAGAGTAAGTAAAGAAGAATACTGAAGTTGAAACCCTGAGGGACATTGTCACCAAAAGGGTTTGCAAGAAAGGACAACTCAGCCTAAGAAATTGAGGATGAACAAACGACACCATGGATTCAAGACAGCTGCCGATTTCCAGGAGTGAGAAAGATGCAGCAGTAACGAATGTTAGTACGAGGCTAAGTGAAGTGAGAAGTAAACTTGGGTGTGTACTGGCCTAGAGATTTGCTGGTCCCGAAGCCAGACTGTTGTAATAAGACAGAGACATGAAGAAGAAAAATCAGAATTTGTGTGGCACCCTTTGAAGAAACCAGAAAGTTTGAAAGAGTAGCAGAAGTGAGATAACAGATTTTTTACTTATTGTTTCTTGATAGGGTTGAGCCAAAAACGTGAGCCTGCTTGTTGGCTAAAGGGAAATAGCGGAAGAGTAAGAAAGATTGAGATAAAGGAGAGAAAAAACTAATGCAGGAAAGAAAGAAAAATTATTGCAAAAAGAAATTATTGGAAAAATTAATGCATAAAAATAAACATTAAAGAAAAATTAAAGTTAATCATGGCATTTTAATGGTGAGGTGACACCTTCTATGAGACAGAACAGAAAAAAAACAACTTTCAACTGTGGATAATGATAGATACGGAGGAGAGGAGAAGATAGAGGAGATTGTACTAGAGGATATTTTTCTCCTCTGTAAATTACAAAGCGCGGTCACAAGTGCTGGCAAGTGATGTTACCTGCTTAATGGTGGAGGTGGGAATGGCAGGCATATGTTATACATACTAGTACGGTATCATTTTCACGACCACGTGTCCAATACCTAGCACAGGGCATGACACACAGTGGAAAATCTCTAGATATCCACTGAATGAACAACTGCAATTTGAGGAATTTAGGTGCATAGAAAAATGTAGAACAAGCTGACAGGTCAAATGAGAATAAAAGCCAATCAGGGAAAAGTAAAAGGTGTTCCAGATATTTTTAAGAGGTTTAAGAAAAGGAAGCTCAGAAGTGCTGTAATTTATGACCTAATGGAGACCTCCAGATGACTTGCAGTGATCCTAGGAAGAAAAGATCTACAGCCTCCCTAGGAGCTATTCAACCGTGCAGTCCTCGTACATCCTTAGAAAACGGGTATCCATTCAATGAATAAGTAATTACTGACAGTTGGCAGATAAGACATGTATGTTTCTTATCCAACACCAAATACTCTTAGCAGAGATGGACAGTGCAGAAAAATTAGTTAATTACACTGTCAGCTGGTTACCTGGATTCTGTAGATCCCACAAAAGGAAAAGGAATGACAGGTAGCACATGTCAGTCTAGATAAATGAGGGACCTCACTCATCTGCGCTTTGTATCCTTTCTCATGTCGAAGACCATTCAAATTGAAAAACAAAAATCCCTCTCAAAATCCAAAATAGCAGTCGCTGAACAACGGAAAATGGAAGGCACATTATTAAATCTCTCCCAATGAAGGGCTGTTAAACTAGATTCCCAGCGACTTGGGCTACCTGATGTGTTATAGATGCTGTGTTCAGGTGTCTTCTGAATTCACATTATATCTAATAAATCACAGTATGTTCTCTTGTCCTATTAAAACTGTATTCTACCTTACCAGGTCTGAATAATTTGCATAAAATTGAATGCTACAGTTCTCAACTAGAAGCTCTAATTGCATTCCTGGTATAACTTAAAATGATAACCTTATCTTAATTAGTAGCATGATGCAGAAATGCTTTTGAAAGCCTCTGAGACTTAATCTGCATTTTTAAACACAAGCCCTGGGGCTTAAAAAAAAAGATTCCTGTTGAATATTGCTGAATACATGAGCCAATGTTAATTTCTCAAAACTACGAAAGAAAATAATCACACAGCAAGAGAGAATAAACAATGCAGCTCACACCTCCTCTGATCAAGCGGTTTGCATCTCTCATCACAGAATCACACAGGATGTCATCCTAATGTTTAGTTAGACCTCTGTGGCATCTGCTGATTATTGGCACCCACAGAAGAGTCTTTCTCTGGTTTTTCTAATGTTACTGTCGATAATCAGTGGAGCGCAACAATGGTAGAATGAGTAGACAAACAGATTGGAGGACAGGTATTGTCTTCACACGGGATTCATTACCGTACAGATCCCCATCGGTAATCCCATAGGATCCCATACCAGCCTTCTTCCCAGTCAATCCTAATTCATTTAATCCCAGCCCTCCTCATCCATCCCAAGCTTTCTAACACCCTTTTCTGGTCTGCCCATGTTTCGACTGTCTGAGTGACACTAAAAGATAAAGGTCCCCCGCGGGAGAGGTTACATTCTGTGTGCGTGTTTTCCGTATTATCACTCTGGTGAAGAGATGTCCAGTGGCTCATGGATGATAACCGTTACCCAAAAGAGCACATCGTAGCATCTGGACTTCAATCTTTCAAACAATCACCTTAAACTATATTATGGCAAAATAAAAAAATTTTCAAGTAAGTCATTATTGTAAATAACCAACATAGATGTCTCAAGTTTTTCAATATGATGCCTGTAAACTGAGGCATTTTCTAATAACTGCTATAAGGTAGGCATATCTCCTCAAATGTCCACCAAAAAATAAATATTGGGTAGACTTTTTTATTATCCAGAACTGTTAACTATAGCTAACCCCAGAAATGCGGAATAGATGCTATTTCAAGAGAACTCTTCTTCCAAGCTTGGCTTCTGAGGTCTGTGGTTTCTTCCTATAAGCTGGTACCACTTGGGGAGTAAGTGCCTTCCTATAATGCGATTTAGCATTACCTTCTTTGAAAATGTACAGGGTTCAAACATTTTAAAACTGTCTTCTCCTTACTAGAAGTTAACACTTTTGTCTAGATGTCGGTGGTTAGCACTAATGGAGGATGTTTTGTATAATATTATCATTAGAACGGGATAAAATCAGTGGAAAGCAATGTGATGTGAACACCTAACATTTTATTGTAGTTCTATCTAGCTTAATTTGCAAGCATAGAATATAGTAAAATTAAATAGGAGAAAACAGGTACATACTAACATTGATGTGTGCAATACTAATATGCTTTTAAAAAAATGTTTTAAATTATCAAGGTTCAATAAGAGCATTAAAGCACTATTTTAAAATACCTACTACATGCAAGAAGCTATGCATTGTGACCGATGTGAAAGTAAACCACTCTTAAAAGATAGCAAAGCATCAATTTAATTTATGTTAAGCTTTTCTGCAATAAGATATGTCATTTCAGAGAAGTATTAGTATGTGTAGTGTATAAGGGCGTATATTTACATAAGCAAATTATCCATACCTTGAAAGTCCCATAAATGTGACTATTACTAGGCACATTTCTTCCTATTTAAAACTGTATCTCGGCTTGAGTAAGGAGATTAAAGACTAAACATATATTAGCACTGTGAAAATTTAGCCTGAAAAACTTCAGGATAAAAGATATTTTCATCAACAGATATTTCCAATGGAGTGACCCCAAATCTGTTTAAGACTGTTCTAAAGAAGGAAAGCCCCATATAATTTAACTTGCTTTTCATTTCATTGGTGTGACAGCCACATACTGATAGCATTTTCAGGTTGCAAATCCTGCCTTTTTGCCACTGCAGTTATAGTCTCGTGGACAACATTAATGTGCTAAATAGAGACTGCATAAAAATCTTCAATGATTTTCAGACAGTCTAGGCAACGCTGCTGCTAATTCGAATGCCCAGCAAACACAATCATCATCAGCTCGGCTATGATCCCAACAAGGATTCCTGGAGCTCCTTATCAATGCATTAATCACCCCTGTGAAAGTCACTGCTTGCTTTTAACGGAGATAATGTATGTTACTGGGATTATACCACTGCATGCAAAATCATTAAAGAAAGGGAGACCAGAATTTATGATTAAGCCTTTGGACAGCAGGGCACTATTTTACCATAAAAATCACAATCTGCAGAGACAGTGGCCAAAGCAGAGGAACCATTAAAGACTTATAATTAGCATCAATCAAGGTGACACTACTGTTGGCATCTTTATTACTTTAAATACACTAATCAAACACTTCTGCATTGAGATGAAAAGATTGATAGGCAGCTAGACATAGAAAACATCCCTATGGAGAACAACTTTAACTGTTCGAAACGTAACAAAAAAGTATTGGTATTAGTCAAGTGGGAGCCCAACACACCGCTCCAAAAGAGAAGTACTCAGAATGGACCTATGAGGTTGTCAGGGTCCTCATGTGGGTGCTTTAGCACTAAGCATTTCTCCGAGTAAACACATATTTGCATGTTCCCTCTGGGAACCCACTGGACTTGTTTGATTTGGACGAAAAAAATAACTCAGAGGAACATAACCTTCAGGCTACTCTGTCCTATACATAAATAGCCAAGCACTCCTGTCCAACATGTATTTTCTAGCCCTCTCCATACATGTGCACATGGAAATTAAAGATAAAGGAGAGCTGAACTTAGTACTATTTACATAATTACAATAGGGGCTGTCAATATTACCTAATTGCATCACTGCTCAATTTCATACCACACAGACTCTGAAATATGCCGTTATTATTAGTGCTCATATAAATATTTCAGTCTTAATGAACAAGAAGCTGCTCAGCCTCTCTGCCACCCCTTGAGCCCATATGGCATTATACCGTAATGACTGTAATTTGTAAAAGGCTCTCTTCTCCAAACACTTTCAGTGCATACTGTTTGAGTGTTTACAAGTTGAAGTCTTGAGGTTAAGGGCACACACCACAAAGAAAGGATGACAAGTAGTTTTCCGATAACAAAGTCCGGCCTAGAATCAATTCAGAACGATGGATAAAAATTGGGCAAGGCATCTCCCAAGGGTCCAACTTCATCTTTGCCAAATGAAATTATAATAGCAAAGACTTTCATGATGAAGATGATGCACCCCAGCAATCACTTTGGCTCCAAAGTTCAACTTTTACTTACAAGTTCCTTAATTGGCACACCCACCACTAGGTTTAAAAAATATATTTCATTTCCTCTGAATTAACATCTGTCTCTTAAAAAAAAAAAAAAAAGTTTCTGTGTGTCCAAAAACAAATGGGCAGAGTCAAAGGAGATTTTTCATTGCTTACCCTCAGCAGTGAAGAAAGGACTGAGGAAAGAAATGAATGATAAGGCTGAATCAATTGGAAGCAACAGCAAGTTATTTAAAAGGAAATACACACAATTTACTGAAAGAGTCGTAGCTAACTCAAATCCAGTTTCATTTTAAATTTTGCAGTCAAGGAAAGAAGATTTTCCAATATAGCATGATATCGTTACAGAGCCAAAGACTAAGGAAAATGCTACAATTTGACTATTGAAAATTTCGCTCGTTGGCTAGGCATGGTAGCTCACGCCTGTAATCCTAACACCTTGAGAAGCCAAGGCAGGAGGATGGCTAGAGCCCAGGAGTTTGAGACCAGCCTAGGCAACGTGGTGAGACTCTGTCTGTACAAAAACTACAAAAAATAGCCAGGTACAGTGGCATGTGCCTGTGGTCCCAGCTACTCAAAAGGCTGTGGCGGGAGGATTACTTGAGCCCAACACCGCTGCATTCCAGCCTATATAATAGAGAGAGACCTTGTCTCAAAAACAGGAAAATGGAAATCCTACTAGTTCAAGCCAATAGTTAACAAATCACTTCTTCTAAGACATTATGCTGCAATTTTTAAAAGGTTCCAGTATTCTCAACTTCTCTGAAATGATAGCAAATACTTCTGCTTCTTAAAAGGATAGCAGTCCATTAAATATGAATACGGTTTTACATTTTACCAAGTAATTTTATACATGTTAACTTTTGCACCAACTTTGTGAAGTAGGTAAGATTATTTCCATTTTACAGATGAAGTTATAGACTAAGAGAAGGTAACAGACCTTTCAATGAGCACCCAGATGGTACACATAGCAATCCACTCAATGCCTTCTCTGCTATACCACGCTGACCGGAAACTGCTTCCAAATATTGCACAACCTTATTAACTAAGAAGAGAAATCATGAATTGCAGATGGCGATTACCTGTAGTAAAGACAAATATTAAAGAGTACTCTTACCAAGAACAAGCTCTTCACAAAGAACCAGTAAGATGCATGTTAAGCATGAGAGGATCCTAGTCTGAACATCAGTTTCCTTTGTTTAGAGATTGGTCATCTTGCTATTCCAGTCCAACAGTTTGCTTTTCACTGCTGAATCCTTTGATTCTCACTGACGCAAAAGGAATGGGAAAGGCTGTGCAATACTGTATGAGGCTGACCTTACCACTTAGGGAAAAGTTGCCAGCCAGACACAGAGTGTTGGCTAATAATGAGTCAGGGATGGACTCAATAGTATCAAAGACTTTTAGGTTGAATTGTTAACAAAGGAGCTTCATGTAAACAAGGGTTTAAGACTGGGAAATGGCAAAAGAAAGGAACAGTCATTTCCTCATCAGAAGACATGCTTTTGCCAAAATTTGCTGAAATGTGTACACAATACTTTTAAATAGACATGAGTTAGAGAATTCATATCAGTAAGTGCAGCGTTCCAGATCCAAATGAGGAAATCATTTGGAACCTGGCAAATTCTTTTTTAATCTGCTTAAATAGTTCAAAGCTTAGTGGTTTCCATTTTCTAGATAAAGTCATTTTTGTATCAAAAAGAGGAAGAAAAAGATAATAAAAAAATCAAAGGACAAAAATAATTGCATACAAATATGTAACACTTAGGAAAGGAAAACCCTCACAGAACAGTAATGGCAGGAGGAAGCGTATTACAAGGACAGCATCACCACCCTGGTCCTCTGCGTTCTACTTTGCAATGTTTCAATGCCTCTCTTATCTTGTTGCTCCAGCAATAATAACTCAAGTTATATAACTATGGTCCTGAGTCGACCACAAAATACGACGTGTGTGAATTAAATTGAGGTTTCTCAATTTTTCAATACAGGTAGGGATATTTTTCATCATATTTATATGTTGCACAATGGAGTCATTATCATAGGAAAAATGAGCTGTGGGTATTAAGGACATGGAGTTAATTAACAACTAATATGAAAAACGTTGATAAATCAAAGGCGTTCCTTATCAGCAGAAATGTTCTCCCAATCTAGCAATAAATATTCCAACAAGTCATTTTAAATTATACGCATGTTGTGTTGTCATTTTTCTAAGGTGATGGATAAGGAGATTTAATTTCTTTAACTTGGGCATGTTTTCATTTGTTGGAACTGCATCAGATAGTGACCAATATAAAGTGTGTAACAAAGAGGCTAGCCATTGCAGGCACACAAAAGCATGGCTTTGCTCATCTCACGCCCTGTCGTCAATGGTGATCAGTGCAGAGGGGATGGAAAATTTCTGCTTGCATATGAAGACTCTAAACATATGACTATAAAAAGAATTCCAAACAAATTTAAGGTGTGAATTTATTGCACTCTGACGGTAAGTTTGGTCTGACTTTGAAAATAAAAGTTACAGAAAAGGGCCAACGTGCTATTTTAACATTCAAAACAAAAAAAGTCACTTAAATAGCAAGAGTAAGTTATGAGATAACGGAGGTACTAAATGGCCCACTGAACCCTGAAGGGAAATAAAAATTCCTAAGTGAAGAGGAAGAAAACTGCTTTCATGCATACCTCTCAGAGAAACATATGAATTGGGTTTATCCATAAACCTGGCTGGTTACAAGACACATTAGCACTGAAAGATTCCATTCAAGAAAACCCTCTAGATCTATTTCTATACTCATGACCAAGAGCTCCACGAATTCAGCTAGAATGAAGATCACGAATAAAAAGCTTACAATAAAAGGCAGCATGCAGTAGGCAAACATATACAAAAGGGGGCAATCCCTGAGCACCAAATTAGAGCCTCCCTCCACAAATTACAACAGCACCCCTCTACCATTTAAGATCTGAGTTATGGATATGTAAGGCACACTCACTCTCCTAAAATGTGGTCACAGAAGCATGGCAAAGACACATACCTCTTAGGGCTCAAGATCAAGAGCACCGGCCACAAATTCACTAATGCTAAAAATCAATGAAAAGCCAAAGAGAAGAGAGGGGCTCTATTACTTTGAATTGAAGCCCACAAGTGATTTGCAATCGTTGTACGAAATACGTCTGCTCTCTATCCTTTGTATTCTGGTGCGGAGTTTCATTTATTACAGTAAATAAAAGTGGATCACTTCTAATATAATAGTGACATAAATCCTTTGGAACTCATACACTATTGACATTGCATACAATATTGACCCTGGATTTATAAAATATTGACTTATTTTTGTTTCTCTGCGCTTTTTTCTAGGATGTGAAATGATCAGAATGAGTTTGTGACAGGCTGTTGTTTTTGTTTTATTTTGGTTGGTTTTGATGTACTCAAACTATCGCCTGGATAGCCTTCTAGTAAGATTCTGCCTAACCAAACCAAATTGAAAGAATCAGTTGCATGCTAGACAACAAGAGACGATTTTCATTTTAAATACACCCTGATAAAGCTTTATGGCACTACTTCTTTAAATTTTAAAATAAATATGTAAGAACAAATAACTATACCTGTACTGTTACAAACAAAGTACACTAGTTTCCAGAGGGAAATGAGACTCAAGACAGTAGCGTTTGTAGTGGTCCATGAGCATGGAGAAAGGACCTGAGCTGTAAGCACTTTCTCTTTTTTCTCTCTCTTCAGCTATCTGCTCTTGGACAAATATTCAGCTTCCTGAAACATAAGCATAATCATACTGACATTACCTCATTGTGTTGTAGTAAGGAACAGATGAGAGGGTGTATGGGAAAGCATTCTGTACACCATAAAATGCTCCAAATGCATGCATTATAAATGAGAACACTATATATCTGCAAGTTAAAAAGAGGGAAAGACACACTAATATGGCCGATTGGGAATTTATTCATTATAATACAGATGTGCAAAAAGTAATCTTTTTAAAAATTGTTTTTCCCATCACGTAACTGACTTCATGTTGTTAGTAAATATTCATTCTCCCTTGGTGACAAAAATCCAAAACCAAAAAGCATTTTAAGCTGGTTCATTTGGTATCACTCAGGTTCTTTGGAAAATAGTCAATTTGGGTCTTTTGATTTTCAGTCTTTTGGGCCGTTTTCTCTCTTCCCACTTCTCTTGGCATGCTAGCAACTCCTAAGAGGAACTGCATGTGATGCTGTGGGGGCAAAAGAACATCTGCTGTCTTTACTGCCCTTCTTGGGTGGGCTGCTGAAGTCTGAGAAAGGAACGACTCATCCTGCCTGGTCGCTGGTGGGTACAGGCTTCTAACTTCACTGTAGCTGTTCTGAAGGGTCTGGGATGGCCCTCTGGTCACAGGCACCAAACAATGCCTGCTTCTGGCCATCTCCCCCGACTGACTAGACTCCTTATCTCAGCTCTATCAGATACTCAGACTCAGCTGTGATCCCAGCTTGGAGAGGAGCACCCTGTAACGTCTGCCAAAGACTTCCTTGCTTTGAGCTACTGACACCCTACAAGATGGGCTGATGCCTACTTATAAGGTCATTTCATCATCCATCTCTCCAGAACATCTGGCTCAATTTTAAGACATGAGGTACCTGGAAAAGATGTGACTAGAATAGCTTTTTCTTCAACAGGCCACTTTTCAACTCTACTGCCTATGGCGAGGTGGCTTGGAGATCCTCAAAAGGCACTCCCCCAGAATTCCAAAGAATCAGGGAGATACAGACTCCTCTGCCGCTCCCTCTTCAACCCTCTAAGTGTTTTGTGTTGTTTTTAACAGCCTTGTTCTTGATCCTCATCCTGAGCCTCTCCTCAAGCATCACTTCGCCCCACTGGAAGGGTCTTCCCCTCCTATGTGGTTACAGCTCATTCTACATAGGATCCCATTCTCAGATCGTCAGTGTTTCTTCTTAATGTATAAATGGAAGCTTTAGAATTTTCACCAAATCCTGGCTTTTACAAGAACATCTCTGACGGCCGCCAGGGTACATCTGTTCTAGAATCTAAGCCGTCCCTGCCCCACTCCGAAAGCAATAGAGGCTCTCAATCCCCCTATCCGTGAGCATGGCATCTGCAGAGCAAGACCTACAGGGAACTTCTTTTAAAGCATCATCAAATGTTTCAAAATTGTCTCTTTACTATATTAGCTAGGCAGTTTAGGATTATGGGAGATTTCAAGACCTTCCTGAATAAAGAAAGAAAGTTAACTCTGTGAAGTAACACTTATCTAGGGTAGATATTATTAGCCTGTTTTACAGATGAAGCAATGAAGGCTCAAGAAACTCAAAAAGCACATGAGAGGTGACACCAAAATTTAAACTCAGGTATTGGTATTATTACTCCAGTGTTCTTTTCATTACTAGTATCACAGTGCCTTGACAGTATCAGTAAATACAAAAAAAGAGAAATATAAATTCCTACCACTTACCTAAGCGAAAAAATCATGATGTTGGTAAAGATAACAAAATAGATCCTGATGTTTCATTACATTTCACTCACTATTTTCTTCATTCAACTATCCTTTATTGAGTCCTTCTGCTACAACAAACTGTGAAATTTAAAATCCGGAAATTTAAAATTTGTCCCTGCTCTTAATGAAATCACACTATAGCGAGGGAAGACAGACACCTAGGCAAGTTCAATGCTGTATGATTTTTGGTATCATGGGGCTTTCAGGGTTTCCAAATCAATTTTTTCCATGCTTCCAATTGTTACTGGGATTACACAGTAACTCTACAGGTAGGAATTTCACTACACGTGTTGGGATGTGAATAATTACTTAGTTGAAAATATTTGTCTCAATAAATCTGCAAATCACCTAGGGAAAGATAAAAATAGAGGTAACCTGGAAACCATCATTCTCAGCAAACTGACACAAGAAGAGAAAATCAAACACCGCATGTTCTCACTCATAGGCAGGTGTTGAACAATGAGAACACTTGGATACAGGGAGTGGAACATACACACTGGGGTCTGTGTATGGGGGGGAACTAGGGGAGGGACAGCGGGGGGGTGGGGAGTTGGGGAGGGATAACATGGAGAGAAAGGTAGCAAATCATATTGCCATGTATGGACCTATGCAAAAATCTTGCATGTTCTTCATATGTACCCCAAAACCTAAAATGCAATAAAATATATATCTATATATCTATATCTATATCTATATCTATATCTATATCTATCTATCTATCTATATATAAAATAAGGTATATAGTGACATGGAAGTGATTGAGGGCCACCCACCCCAGCTCCCTACACATGTATCAACGGTCATTTTCTTTTTCAGCAATCTCAATGCCCTATTAACTGTACCTCTCTGGAGAAGCCACAGCTAGCCCCATTCATTCCCATAGCAGTGTTAGAGAAAATATCTGCACTTCACACTGTACCCACCATTAATGACTCACTGACCTGAGCTAACCAGAAATGAAATGCGGGCCGGGCACGGTGGCTCATGCTTGCAATCCCAGCACTTTGGGAGGCTGAGGCAGGCAGATCACTTGAGGTCAGGAGTTCAAGACCAGCCTGGCGAACATGGTGAAACCTTGTCTCTACTAAAAATACAAGAATTAGCCAGGGATGGTGGCAGGCACCTGTAGTCCCAGCTACTCGGGAGGCTAAGGCAGGAGAATCGCTTGAACCCAGGAGGTGGAGGTTGTAGGGAGCCAAGAACACGCCACTACACTCCAGCCTGGGCAACAGAGTGAGAATCTGTCTGAAGAGAAAAGGAAATGCAAAGGCTGTATGTGTGTGTATGTGCACATGCACACACCTGTGTCAGAGGCCTTTGGAGATATATATATATATATATATATATATAGCTTTACTTATAATCCTCATACATCTGTATTAGGTGAAAGATAAGATGTCCAATTAAATGATACTTCAGCTGGTTTATTCCCTGCATGTTTTAATCACTGAAATACATTCTCTATAGTGTGATTCTCTCTTTTCCACTCAACACATATATACACACACATAGCATTAAAAACTAAATTTGGTAAACTTCATGAACTATTTTCCTCAAAGATTTCCCATTGATCTGAGAAGGGTTAAAGAGACGACCTCCAGAAGTACGTTATGACTTGGGATAGTGTTTAGGTGTCTGGTTGTGTGAAGGTTTTATGAAAATAATGCAAAAAAATTTTTGATAGCTAAAGAGTGACTGTAGTTTTCAAATGCTAAGTGTGGTGAGGGGAAAAGCAACATAAATGTGTTCAATTCTATTCCCTCAAATTCTGAAACTCAAACACATGCCCTGAAACATTAATGTCTCTGACTTAAAAACAGAACTTAATAAGCTGCCACCTTACTCAAACTAATAATTAAAAGAAAAAAATACAATTACTGTTTACATAACAAACAGTCTAGAAGTATAGTATAAAGAAAATGAAAACCCACAGCCATTTTACCTATTTGGGGAGTGGGGAGCATTTACGGATCCCACTTTGGAATTATATGTATGCTAATTACATGCTAATGTAAACATGAAAAAATAGTATATGGAAATTGCAAGTTGAAGAACCACCAAAACATGCAAAGGCAAAAAAAATGGGTCCGCTTGAAAACAGTTCCTGCCATCTTGCTTATTCATGTGTAAACGCTCAATATGCTCAAGGCCTTGACGTCTCTATTCATTTTGGGATTTGAATCAGCTATAAATATACAACCTCTAATTATATGATTGATTTGTCAAAAGTTCTGAAATTCTTTTACGTTATCAGGCTAACTTTATAAAAATATATATATTTTCATGCTTCCCATTTTAAGTGAACTTTCCAGGAAATTGAGATCCCCCCCAGTAAAGAGTACGTGTTTGTTAATTGGCTCATTTGCTTGACCGTTCACACCTAGAACTGTATTCTTCACAGTAGAGGTAACATTTTTAATCTTTTTTTTTTTTTTGCAACTGTGTTCCTAAAAATGCTTGATAAGAGCGTTCTATAAATCTCTAGTTTATGGAAGGCAAAGAGAACCCCCATTCTCCCATTCATACTCTATTGTCCAATCAGATCTCTGTAGGCAAAATCTCAGCAAAAATAAGACCCCCCAATGGGTTAAACGGCACAAGTGCCAAGCCTTTCCTCCAGGTTTTTTTGCCCTCGAGCAATAAACTGGCTGTTGCATCTGGCAAACATATGCACAAAACTAAGCCAAATATGGTTGACAAAATTGGCCAAGTTCTTTCCTGTGACCCATGTGTTAACCTAAAGTTCCCAATGTCAATTCATTTCCAAATGTAACCTTTTTATTTTTTCTTTACTATGTGTTAATATTTAAGATACTGGTGTAAATAAAACCATCTCATGTTTGGAGTAAAAAAATTATACATTTTTAAAAATAGCAAATGTAGGCCGGGCACAGTGGCTCATGCCTGTAATCCCAGCACTTTGAGAGGCCAAGATGGGCAGATCACCTAAAGTCAGGAGATCAAGACCAGCCTGACCAACATGAAGAAACCCATCTCTACTAAAAATACAAAACTACTTGGGCATGGTGGTGCATGCTTGTAATCTCAGCTATTTGGGAGGCTGAGGCAGGAGAATCGCTTGAACCAGAGAGGCAGAGGTTGCTGTGAGCCAAGATTGCGCTATTGCGCTCCAGCCTGGGCAACAAGAGTGAAATTCCATCTCAAAAAATAAATAAAGTAAATAACAAATGTACTACACTTGTATCACTGGAGAGAGTGAATATTGAGTATAAGATGGAACTGGACCTGATGATACCATCTCAAGGTTTAGAAGCACACAAAAAGGATGTTTCTAGTGCTTGTGCAAAGTGCAATGCTTTCTAGGTTACCCATAGTAAATGGCCATCAAACTAAATCTCTAAAGTCAGCTGACACTTGATGGCTGTAGTTGAAACTCCACGGCTCCTGGAGATTCTAGTAGTTGTCAAATACAGGATTAAATAGTTGAAAATAGCCATATGCTTTAAAATATTGATACTAAACCTAAATAAACGTATCCTCTTTTCCCATACCTTTGACATTTTGTGGCATCCACTATTCTAGGCAGTGCCGATAAAGACATGAAAGTTTTCACAGTCCTTGCCTCTAAAGGTATCAACTCCAGAAGTATCGACTACAGCAGCAGAAAGCGTCAAACCTGTGCTAAAGTTCCAACCTGGTTCTTTAGGCTGTGTTTTTCAAGCCATTTTTTTTATCATGTCAAGTAAGATGGAATGATTGAGTTATTGTATCTATTACATGTTACCACATTAGAGTGACAGTTTATTGCACCATTACCAAAAAGTTGTATTCTGACAGAATGCGTATCAACACATAGCAACAAAGATGAAACAGCTTTTTCCTGGATAGATCACTCAAACATTTACACAAGAGGTATGTAAGATTCACATATGTGCCTTTAAGAACAGATAAGAACTTAGCTCTCATAAGGAATATAAGGAAATTAAGCAAAATATCTTTTAAAATAATACTATAAGCAGCTAAAACAAAGTGAGTGTATGCTCAGAAAACTGTCACAAAACAGATCCCAGATTAATCAACAAATGTCCTTATGCCCATACTCTATTTTACAAAGTATTGCCAACTACGTTGTGCTCTATTTACTCTTCTTTCTTGCAAGGACAAACTATCCCATCCTACCAGCTTTGTCACCCTGTCTTGTAAGCAAGCTCAAATCACTCTTTTTTATTTTTATTTTTATTTTTTTTGAGATGGAGTCTCACTCTGTTGCCCAGGCTGGAGTGCAGTGGTGCGATCTCAACTCACTGCAACCTCTGCCTCCAAGGTTCAAGCAATTCTCCCACCTAGGTATCCTGAGTAGCAGGAACTACAGCTATGCCACCACACCTGGCTAATTTTTGCACATTTAGTAGAGACAGGGTTTCACCACGTTGGCCAGGCTAGTCTTGAACTCCTGACCTCAGGTGATTCACCTGACTTGGCCTCCCAAAGTGCTTGGATTATAGCTGTGAGCCACAGCACCTGGCTCACTTTTATCTTTTAAAAAACCACTCCTCTTTACATGTCACTGCATACCTGTGCTGGAACTCCTCATCCTCTTCAAACTTTTGGTGAAAGTGGGCTATTTTTACTAACCCATCTTCATCACTCTATATTCATTTCTGAATCCAGTGAATTCTGGTTTCCATCTTCACAATTATAGTAAAACGACTTACTGTTAAAAGTTAAAATCTTCTACATTGCTAAATATCCAGTGGACACTTTTCATTTCTCACCTGTTTCAACAGCTCTGTTAAATTTGGTCTTGTCAACTACATCCTCTTTCCTAAACCACATGCTCTGTTGGTCACTTCTGTCAGTTCCAGGACAGCCACTCTTCAGATTTGCCTCATTCCCTCCAAGTCTCTACTCTCTTGCCTCTGCAATATTGTATGGTGGTTATGGGGACTTTGGCACCAGACTGTCTAGGTTCAAATCTCAGTTTTTCTATTTACTGGCTGTGGGACTTTGGCCAACCCATTTAATTTCCCTGTTCTTAATTTTCCATTTGCAACCTGGGGATCATCCACGTATAGCCAGCTGTCACTTGTTGGCCAGGCGATGGGGGTAGGAGATATTCTCTGTTGCGATGATTAACGGGCAGACACTGAGTCCTGGGTCTTTAAGTTAGGGCTTTCCTATGGTTGGTGCCCCTCCTCAATCTATAGGTCTAGGCCTAAGATGTATTCCTGCCTCATCCCAGGGGAAGAGAAATTTTTCTGTACCTCCCTTCAGCTGCATTAAGTTTTCACCAGTTCTCTAAGGACAAGAGGGTTTGCTGTTCTTCCCCATGAAATTTAAGGCTTTCATTCCACACGAGAGAGAGAGGGGAAAGTGATAGAGTTGGGACTTCATGCCCTCCCCTGAACAGTAGCTGTTACACCCTCTCAGGCCTGCACAAGGGAAATTCTTTTCGAGTGGACTCTTCCCTTATCCTTTTTATACATATCCTGCCCACCAGTGAAGAACCTGCGAAGGAGTGCATCCTGCCCATCAGTGAAGAAGAACCTGCGAAGGAGTGCATCCTACCCATCAGTGAAGAAGAACCTGAAGAAGAACCTGTGAAGGAGTGCAAATCTCCCTTGTGTCTGCAGTCTCCAGTGGTTTTACTTGCTCTAACTGGCTCAACGTTGGCCTTTATCAATTTGATAAACATTTTAGTGCAATTCTTCTTACCAGTGTCCTATGCATCTTCTCCACGTAAGCAAGCGCTAGCCTCTCATCTCTCCTGAGAGACCCTTGCCCTTTCTTAGGTTTTAAGTTTTAGTTGGTTTCCCTGAGACCTCAGTTCTGTCACAGGTTCAATAACAACATGTATTTGCAAATATTCTACTATTTTGTTGTTCTTGTAAGGGTGGAAATATTCTTTTTTCAGCTTTTTACATCCGAATTGGATGACCAAAATCTTGATTTTTAAACCAAGGCCCCAAAGTACTTCAATAGATGAAGGAAAATCTCTTTTCAACCAGTTATACTGAAACAACTACCTATGTATTCAGGGAAGTTCCCCATATCTCAGATCATATACAAAACTATATCCTAGATTATAGACCTTAACATAAACATAATATTACACACTTTCTGAAGGAAAACATAAAAGAGTATCTTGGAGATCCAAGATGGCCAATTAGCAGCAGCTCAGGATTGTAGCTCCCAGTGAAAGCGCAGAGAGCAAGTGGACACCGTACTTTCAGACGAATTTTTGCTGCCCACAGAAAGGGAGATTCCCAGCGGAGGAGCCACACGGGTCGCCAGCGTGACTTTTTTGGCCGGCGCAGCGGTTTTGCCGGCGCCCCGGCACAGTGCTTCTCAGTGCGGAGTATACGGGACGGGGTGCCCTTTGAGTCAGGCTCTGCTGGTCCCATCCCCACAAGGAGAACAGCAATTGGAAGAGCTGAGGACTGAGAGTTTCACAGCAAGCACACCTGAACCCGGGAAGGTCCAGCTCTGTGGGGAAGGGGCGTCCGCCAAAGGAAAACTAAGAAACACAAAAAACTTCCATCACCGGGCAGAGAGAGATCCAAGATGGCCATTTAGCAGCAGCTCAGGATTCTAGCTCCCAGTGAAAGCACAGAGAGCGAGAGGACACCGCAATTTCAGACAAATTTCTGTTGCTCACAAACTGGGAGCTACCCAGCAGAGGAGCCACATGGGTCACCAGCGCGACTCTTTTGGCTGGCATGGCTGTTTTGCTGGTGCCCCAGCGCGCGGCGCTTCTTGGTGCGGAGTATACGGGACGTGGTGCCCTTTGAGTTTGGCTCGGCTGGTCCCATCCCCACAAGGAGAACAGCAATTGGAAGCGCTGAGGACTGAGAGTTTCACAGTAAGCACAGCTGAACCCGGGAAGGCCTAGCTCTGTGGGGAAGGGGCGTC
>CAUYLG010073111.1:0-28598 GCA_963573385.1 Cacajao melanocephalus
ATGATTCAATTACCTCCCCATGGGTCCCTCCCAGAACATGTGTTAATTCTGGGAGATACAATTCAAGTTGAGATTTGGGTGGGGACACAGCCAAACCTTATCATCTACCCTCTTAACATATATATACATATATATATATATTTAAATTTTTTTGAGACAGGGTCTCACTCTGTCACCCAGACTGGAGTGCAATGACTCAATCTCAGCTCACTGTGACATCCACTTCCTGGGCACCAGCCATCCTCTCACCTCAGCCTCCCAAGTAGCTTCGACCACAGCTGCATGTCCTCACACCCAGCTAATTTTTGTATTTTCTATAGAGACCAAGTTTTGCCATGTTGCCCAGGCTGGTCTTGAACTCCTGGGCTCAAGCAATCTGCCTACCTCAGCTTCTCAAAGTGCTGGGATGACAGGCATGAGCCAGTGTACTCGGCCAATATATTTTCAAGTGTATGATACATTATTGTTGACCACAGATACTATCCTTTCCTTTTTGAAGCTCAAATATTACTGGTATCCACCTAGTAGTCATAGAATACAAGGAAAAAGGGGGTTATTATAAAAATAGGAGTTAAAACTTTTATAGGAATTATACATTTCCTATAATACATGACTTGTTTCCTCTCTGAGTCCAATTTCAGAATGTAAACAAGAATTGCAATTACAAAGAACAGGTGGTCCCCAACTTTCAATTTTTTATCTTTATGATGATGCAAACGAGATACACATTTAGCCAAAACCATACTTGAGTATCCGTACAGTCAGTCTTTCACTTTCAGTACAGTAGTCAATAAATTACATAAGATATTCAACAACTTATTATCAAATAGGCTTTGTGTTAGATGATTTTGCTCAACTGTAGGCTAATGTACGTGTTCTGAGGATGTTTAAGGAGGCTAGACTAAGCTATAATGTTTGCTAGATTAAATACTTAACAATATTTTCTACTTATAATGGGTTTATCAGCTGTAACCCTATGATAAGTTAAGGAGCATCTGTATTAATAATACAGTGCACACTGTGCTGAAATATTTTTCCCTGCCTTTTTAGCAGAACATTTTGAACTGAGAGTAACGTTATGTCTCTTATCAAATAAAGTTAATGACTGATCAGGTAGAAATTCTCTACCAAAAGACATAAACACACACACACACACACACACACACACACAAATATATTTTAGGAAAAACTGGACTTGACTATTTTTATCTTTGATTATCCTTACTAAAGATATCCTTCTAGGGAAAACACACAGAGTTTATTTATTTTTTTTCATGGGCTTCAGGAAGAGAAGCTTAGTAAACACACATTCTCTCTTTCCTCTTTCCCAGAAGCTGAAATAGTTTATTTTAAAGCTAATTCTAGGGTAAGTCCTTTTGATCTCACTGCTATCACTTAGAGAATTATAATGTGGTTTTACAATTCTAGCTAGAATGGGGGACTTTTAAAAAAGGTCTTGGGTTTATGTTAAATGATTTTAGTTCAATGATAGGAAACCCCTCTACTTGTTAAAAAAAAAAAAACTCAAAAAAACTCTTAAGATCTTTATAGTAGGGAGAAAACAACCAACTGCTTTTCAAATTATGGGGTTGGTCCCATGTTTTGAAAGTTACCATCTCAGTTGATCTCTTAATGAGATGTCTGTGTACATGAGACGAAGGTCGATAAGAACTTGAGGGCTTCTCATCTATCCCTTCTCAGTTAACAGTCCAGTAGCTTCAGAAGACAAATTTAGGACGCTTGCCATAGTCCACTGGGTGAAGCATTCCTCATCCTAAGGCTGCACTGGTAACTTTGAAGGTTTGTCTTCTCTTTAGAGGAGTGTTATGATATGGGATTCACTTTGTTTTTCTCCTTTTGCTTTCTGGTGCATACATGTTTCCCCTATTATGTTCATTTCTTAATCATTTTCTGTAACATGTTGGCTTCTTTTTTCTCTGGCTTTGATTTCCAATTATAGAATTGAACTTTCCTGTCTGAATACCATTATGTAAGTACTGACAACATACCTTCTTATTACTGACACTTAAGGATGTATTTTTTGTGGGTAGGAATGGGATAGAGTAGGATAAGTATAATTCTTCTTAAATATACTTTTAATCTACCTTCTAGGAGTCTTTCTTTGTGTTAAATAAGCTGTCATATAAGCATGAGAAATACACACATATTCCATATGTTGGTTATTTCTGAACTTATAAGGGCAGATACTTTTTTGAATCATAACCAATCACAGTATAACATTCAGTTCTTTTATCAGAAGAACTCCTGCCGTATGTTTCTTCTTTCAATTATTTCCAGCCAAAGGGCCCTTCTCTCATAATCTCTGCTCAGGCACCATTCAGCCCCATTCTGTCTTCTTTTACAACACAGAGTAGCCTTTTTCTGCCCAATCCATCCTAACTCCTCTCCACCCTACCCTGCCACTTGCTGCAAGAAACTTGGGCCTAAGGTTCACTTTTACTGTAGAAAAGCATTTCCTAACAAAGCCAGTTTCTCTATGTAGAATAGTCGTCCTCAACGGGGGTGGGGTGGGGGTGTGTGATTTGCCCCCAGGGGACATTTGGCAGTGTCTGGAAACATTTTTCATTACCACTTCTACAGGGATACTGCTGGCATCTAGTGGGTAGGGGCCAGGGATCCTGCTAAACATCCTATGATGCACAGGAAAATCCCCATAACAAAGAATTATCTGACCTGGATTGTCAATTGTCTTTCTGTTGAGAGACCCTGCTGTAAGGAAATTCTTGTATCAGTGGCACTAAGCAAGGATATTTTCTACTCTGCTGTTATCAATGCTTTATTAATTCTGTACATTAAGTTATAAGTTTTACATATACACAGTCCAGTTAATAAACAGTTGTTGAATATTAGATATGCGTCAGGCACCAAGCCAGGCCCTCTTAAATTGCTTAAGACTCAATGAGGAAAAGAGGCAATATAATACTTCGTGAAAGGGGCTATGATTGCATAAAGAAGATATGCCTCACCTCGCTCAGGAGGATCTGCCAAGTTTTTTTGAATTCTGAGAAAGAAGAGGCCTGAATTGAGCCTGAAAGAATAGGTAAGAGAAAGAGAGGCAAAGGGAGGGAGAGAAACACATTTCTGGAAAAGGGAGAAGCACAGGTCAAGATGCAGTTAGAGAAATGGGCAGGAGCAGATCCGGAAGGACACCACTTAATGTGTTGGCCACTGTCAGATGGTTTTTAAAGGCCACTGGGAGCCCTTTAAAGAGGGGTTAATTGGGGCAGGAGTGGGGAGTGTGCTGGTGATTTAAGAGTTAGATTTCAAGAAGGTCATACTGTTTCTGAAATCTAGCTGACAGCTAATGAGAGACTGAACTAAGGTAGTAGAAATAGAATTGACAAGACTGGGAATGGGGTTGGCATTGGGATGAGAGATGAAAAAGTCTTGCCTGACCCTCAAATTTTAGGCATGGTACCATTTACTAAGTCAGGAAAGGAAGGAGGAGATTGAAGGTTGTGGGATGACGTAGAAAGTCAAATTTGGTCATATAGTCACGCTCAGGATTTGGGGGAATTGGTTCTAGGACTCCTGTTCACACCAAAACCCCACAGATCCAAGTCCCTTATATAAACGGATACAGTATTTGCATAAAACATACATAGTCCTCCCATATACTTCAAATCAACTTTAGATTACTTATAATATCGAATCCAATGTAAACACTATGTAAATAGTTGTTATACTGTATTTTTTAACATTTGTGTTATTTTTAATTGTATTTTATTTTTTATTGTTTCTCTCACTCCCTACCCTCTAGATCCACAGTTGGTTGAATCTGCAGGTATAGAACCTGCACATATGGAAAGCCGATTGTATTTCTGTGTCATACAGATTTTCTCATTTATAAAAGTAATATACGTATCTTTTGCAAAGACACTTGGAAAAGAGAGAGAAGCACAAAATCTCCACTTGGAAGTAGCCACTGTTGGTGGCTGGGCACGGTGGCTCACGCTTGCAATCCCAGCACTTTGGTAAGCTGAGGCGGGTGGATTGCCTGAATTCAGGAGTTCAAAATCAGCCTGGGTAACATGACGAAACACTGCCTCTACAAAAAATACAAAAATTAGCCAGGCGTGGTGGCATGTGCCTGTAGTCCCAGCCACTCGGGAGGCTGAGGTGGGAGGATCGCTTGAGCTCAGGAGGCAGAGGTTGCTGTGAGTGCCACTGCATTCCAGCCTGGGTGACAGAGTGAGACCCTGTCTCAAAAAACAAAATAAAACAAACTGAAAAGAAATAGCCACTGTTAAAAGTTCAGTGATGTTTTTCTCAAATTCTTCTATGTGGCCAAAATTATACATTTAAAAAATACAAACCCAAACAAAGGTGCTTTATACACTGCCTTTTTTTCACTTTGCAATATATTTTAACTCTTTCCCTGTGCCACTGAATATCCTTTTACATTTTTTTCTTTTCTATTCTTTTTTTATTTTTTTGAGACAGAATCTCTCTCTGTTGCTCAGGCTGGAGGGCAGTGGTGTGATCTTAGCTCACTGTAATCTCTGCTTCTTGGATTCAAGCAATTCTCATGCCTCAGTCTGCCAAGTGGCTGGGATTACAGGCGTGCACCACTATGTCCAGCTAATTTTTGTATTTTTAGTAGAGACGGATTTTCACCATGTTGCCCAGGCTTGTCTTGAACTGCTGAGCTTGAGCAATCCACCCACCTTGGCCTCCCAAAGTGCTGGGATTATAGGTATGAGCCACTGTGCCCGGCCTCCCTTTACATTCTTAATGACTGCACAATATCTCACTCTATGGAGGAGTCATAATTTACTCTACTATCTCTATTGCTGGAGCTTTTGGTAGCTCTGGGATTCTCATGCCTTTTTTTTTTTTTTTTTTTGAATACACAGTCTCCTTCTATCGCCAGGCTGAAGTGCAGTGGTGCGATCTTGGTTCACTGCAACGTCTGACTCCCTGATTCAAGCGATTCTCCTGCCTCAGCCTCCCGAGTAGCGGGATTATAGGCATGTGCCACCACGTCCAGCTAATTTTTGTATTTTTAGTAGAGCTGGGGTTTCACCATGTTGGCCAGGATCGTCTTGATCTCCTGATCTTGTGATCCACCCACCTCGGCTTCCCAAAGTGCTGAGATTACAGGAATGCGGTTCTCATTCTTAACAAGTCATGCTCGATGCCATCACAAGCTGAGTCTTCAGAAGCTGACAGAAATGGCATTGGTGGTATAAGATATTAACTAGGCTGGATCCCTGTGAAGGGAAGAGGGAAAGAGCAGGGATGGGCAAGGGAGAAGGCGAACTGTGGTATAGGTCTGCGGCCTCAGCAGACCCCAGGGTCTACAGCAGACCCCAGTGTTATCTCATTGGATGGAAATGGCTGGGTTTTTATGACTTTAAGTCATTCATTGACCAGATGAGGGCTGCCCTGGGAGGGGAAGGACCTCAGGTGAGGCTGCACTCTGCAATTGAGGCCAACTCTGAAGGGGCTAATAGCTGGGGGTATCTGTTGACCACACTCTCCATTGCTGGGTAGCAAGTCCTCCTGTGAAGCAAATCTTCCTATGAAGCTCCTATGGGCGTCTCTGTGTCTACCGCCATTACTCATTCTGTGCATATATGTTTGCTCAGGTCCTTGGTATAAATTCCAAGAAGTGGAATTGCTGGGACAGAGCATGGGTATTTGAAAATCTTTGTATAATTACTGCCAAGTGATCTTCCAGAAAGATTGTACCCCTTTCTCCCATCAAGAGTTCATCACTAACGCATACATACAGTTGTACTGTTTTACATTTTTAAATATTGAAAAGTACCTCAATTCCTTTGGAAAATAAATACAAATTTTGATGTTTCATTGTTATGAATTTCATTTCAAACTCTGAAGGCAGGTATTGTACCTTTCTCTATAGAGCTTTATAAATCTTTCCAGAAGGGTAAAACGCTCTAATGACTGATATTAGGAGGCTAAGAATTATATCTGGGTCTTCCGAGTTGGAAACTTTCAACATTAAAGAGGCCAAGCAGTGATTGGTGCCTGAGCTGACTTGAAACAGGATTTGCAAAACCCTACAGCCTTTTCTTATAACTATTTGAACAAGTACATGAAATCTCCATTTTTTAGGAAAAATCTGACACCCTGTTAGAAAAAGAGACCAAAGGGAAATAACCTTCAACCTTCATTTATTGAGTGTCTACTCTATGCTAAGCAATACCTTGGGCTTTTATATCCACCATCATATTTCATTCTCACAACAATCCTTTGAAGTATCATCACATTATTCAGATGAAGAAATTGAAGCTTAGTGATTCTGATAGTTTGCTAATGTAAGGCATTCAGATCCCCAATCCTGTGCGCTTCTTAACATTCTGGGCTGCTGGGCCGAAAGCTAGTTACACAGCAGTGGCTTTGAATGGCGTAATATATGTGTATATTAACTCTAGTAATAATATCCCTCATGAAGCTTGCAGAATGTCCTACTGGACTGAATAGTGCATAGGATTCAGTGTCTAGAATTTTAAAATGTTGTATCACTTATAACATCTAGCACATATGAAGTATTCACTAATTACTTAAAAGTTTTTTTGTTTTTTGAAATGGAATCTTGCTCTGTCGCCAGGCTGGAGTGCAGAGGCACAACCTCGGTTCACTGAAACCTCCTCCCAGGTTCAAGCGATTCTCCTGCCTCAGCCTCCTGAGTAGCAGGGACTACAGGCATGTGCCACCATGCCTGGGTAATTTTTGTATTTTTAATAAAAACGGGGTTTCACCATGTTGGCCAGGATGGTCTCAATCTCTTGACCTTGTGATCTGCCCGCTTCAGCCTCCCAAAGTGCTGGGATTACAGGGGCGAGCTACCGCATCCAACTGTTTTTTTTTTTTAGATGGGGTCTTGCTGTGTTGCCCAGGCTGGAGTGCAGTGGCACGGTCTCGGCTTCCTGCAACCTCCAACTCCCTGGTTCAAGTCATTTTCCTGCCTCAGCCTCCCAAGTAGCTGGGACTGCAGGCATGTGCCACCACACCCGGCTAATTTTTGTACTTTTAATGGAGACAGGGTTTCACCATTTTGGCCAGACTGGTCTCGAACTCCTGACCTCATGATCCGCCTGCCTTGGCCTCCCAAAGTGCTGGGATTACAGGCGTTAGCCACCACACCCTGCCGCACTTAAAAGTCTTTTGAATAGCCAACAAGAGAGAAATATCTTCCCAGTTTCTTTCATCACTCCATTTTCTTTTGAGGTTTGGCCTGATCAGAGTGTAGCCAAGAGGCAAATAGGTGGTCCAGTCAGTGACCTCCATTTCAGCAGGAACAGTTGTATTCCTGAAGCTTGTCAGCTTTTCTAAACAGACCCACGGACTATAGACAGTGCCAATAAAAAGTGGTTGAACAAAAATGAACCTAGCAAACAAAAACCACCACTCCAATCTGGAAGAATGTGGGTGGTGAACTGTTTACTCAGAAGAGATAGGTTCCAGTCCAGTCTTTAGAGCTAACTTCCAGAGGACAGGAAGCACAGAGAGAAGAGAAATATGTTGAAGACACCACAATGAAGCCTACGATAAATCCAGAAGACAGTCTGGTTTTTTCAACAAGGCAATGTCATTTCAAGAAAAAGGGTGAGTGGGGAGAAGGAGGAGTCTCTTCTGGGTGAAAAAGGATGTACTCAAATAAACTGGGTGGTCATGGATTGAATCCTGGTCTGAGTAAGTCAGCTGTAAAAGACATTTTTGGGTCAGCTGGAAAAATGTGATATGAGTTGATAATTATTGTTAGTTTTCGTTAGGTGTGAAAATAATATTATGGTTATATAGGAAAGCGTCCTTTTAAAAATGATATGTATATTGTACCATTTAGGGGTGTCTGTCTTTACTTTAAAACTGACGACCAGGTGTGATGGCTTAGCACTTTGGGAGGCCAAGGCAGGAGGACTGCTTGAGGCCAAAGTTTAAGACCAACTTGGACAACACAGCGAGACTCCTCTCTCTTGAAAAAATACAGAAATTAGCTGGGTGTGGTATCACTTGCCTGTAGCCCCAGCTACTTGGGAGGCTGAGGCAGGAGGATTGCTTGAGCCCAGGAGTTCAAGGTCACAGCGAGCTATGATGGCGCCACTGCACTCCAGCCTAGGCAACAGAGCTGTCTCTTAAAAAACAAACAAGTAAATAAAATTAAAAAAATTAAAAAATAAAACCCTCCAGCAGAAAAGGTGATGAATTAAATAAGGCAAAATGTAAACACTTGTTAAATATAGACCTTAGGTTTTAGATAGCACTTATTCTACTAGCCTCTGCTCTATATCTGATGTTTTTCTTCATAAAAAGTAAACAACCAGAAAAATTAGAACAGGGTTTGCTTTCGTTTCAGCAGAGTAAGAACCAGTCTTTATTTTCCTCCAAAAATGGAGCCATCAACCTGTGGCCTGGATAGTGCCTCAGGAGCGTAGAGTGAGGGCCCAGGGAGCATAGACAGACGAGCAGGCTCCTTTTTGCACACCTGATTTGAGCACCCTGTGAAAAAGACCCGCACAAGCCGACCCGTGCGCCTCCCGCCCGACTGCCCGGCACACCTACCCAGGGCCGCTGCGGATACCGAATAACGTGCCACCTCGCTGTCCCCAGAATGTCCTCAAACCACGAAGGGTGGGAGTTTTGACGCTCAGCGCGAGGGCGATCACACGGCCTGGACTGGGCTGAGCGGGCGGGAAGTGGGGAATGCAAGGTTCCCTCCTGCTCCCTCGAACCCTTGGCGTCGAGCCGGGGTGGAGGGGCGGGGACACTCCTTCCATCGCACCCACCTGGAAGCCGGGCGGAGCGGGGCCAGACTCCGCGGAAGCGGCCGCACGTGCCAAGGCCACGACTCTCCTCTGCCGCCGGGAGGGTCGGGCGGCCACAGGGGGCGGGGAGCGTGGGAGGGGACGGCTCGCACCTGGCTGCAGGGCAGGACCGCGGAGGGAGAGCGCGGAGCAGGCTCGGCGGGCCGGGCGGCGGGCCGCGCTCCCCCGCGGGGGATGTTTCTTGGCCGGGAAAGGTACAATTGTGTGCTGCTATTCCTGGTATGTCAGGCGGGCCGGGCGGCCGCGAGCCGGGAGGGCGCAGCCCTCAGGGGCCCGAGAGAGGGCGGGCGGGCGGCCAGCGGGGCGGGTGCGGGAAGGATGCGGGCGCGGAGGCGCATCCGCCTCGGGGCGGAGCCGCGGGCCGGTCGGGCGGCGCGGGAACCCGAGCCTGGCGGACGGTGGCATCCCTCGGGCCAGACAGTCTGACCGCAGAGGCGGCCGCGGCCGGGAGCCCTGGGGAGCAGCGGGAGGGGAGGACGGAAGCGGCGACTCGGCAGGCCCCGGGCGGGCGGCGGGGGGGCCGGGGCGGGGCCACCGCGGGGAGGGCGGCCGCGGCGCTGCGACTTTTGAAGTCCAAACTGTCGTCGGTGCCGGAGCCGCGCGCTGCCTCTGGGCGCCCGCTTAGCCTCCCGCGTCCTGCCATCCTGCCCGGGTCCCCGCGGACCTTGAGTCGCTTTCAGGAGTTTAGAGAACGCCAGGTCTTCACGTTCTTGTAAGTTCGAGACCTTAACGAACTGTAGAACGCAACAAAGGGAACGAGAGCCCGGGCGCCCTCCCCGCCAGTGGGGCTCAGACGCGCGGGGACACCCCCGCCCCTCCAGGCACCCACTGAGTCTCTCTCTCTCCCTCCCTTGTCCTAGCCATGGAAGGGCTGGAGGAGGTGGAGGCCGACTGCTCCGTCGCGTTCGCCGAGGCTCAGAGATGGGTGGAGGTGAGTGCTTTCACTGCTCTCCCCTCCGCAGGTGTTGGCTGCGTCGGGGCAGTGGTCGCTACGTGACTGCAGCCCAGGACACTCTAGACTTTAGCCTCCTTGGGTGACCCAGCCGGCGCGAAGAAGCTGCTTTGCTTGTGCACTTTTGGGGACTCTGCGGGTTCTGCCTCTCCTGCCTCTTAATGTCCCGCTTTGATTAGCGCTGCCTAACCCTCCGGCCCCCGACGTTGTCACTGGCTTCCTAGGGCAGAGGTGAGCGCTCGCCCGCCGGGTGCCGGCCCAGCGCGTCCGGGTGCAGAGCTGGGCCAGGGCACTCGGGTGCATTCGTTTGGGGTGCCTAGAAGTGGGGATGCTCCACCTAAACCTGAGAAGCCAGTGTATTCAGTGTGGAGGGAGAGCGGAAAAGAAGGGTGGGTAGGAGGACAGGTGGAGGAGGTAATGCACCGGAGGCGCACCTGAAAGGACGGTTTCTCTGCAGCCGCATCCAAGCCCCAGGGGTAGGGGCCCGGCCTTGTGCTGCTTCATTTTCAGCTTTGATGAGACTGAGATCCTAGGGTCACTCATTGAGAGTTGTTATCCTCCCAGCTGTGCCTCACAGACAAGATATTCCATTCCCTTCTTTCCCCCTGAAAAAGAACGGGTCTCTTCATCCACGCCTTGGAGGCTACATTTATCTATAGAAGGTTAACATCAGGACTTCTAGCCGTTATTCTACTGGACGAAAAGATGACTTTTAAAACGAGGCAAAAGTCTTCCAAGCAGATGTGAATCAGGAGCAACTGTTGAAAATTGTGGCATGCACCAGCATTAAAGTCATTTAGGAGTTATTGATGCCATGTGCTGGTTTAATCAACGTATTTAAAACGTCGAATTAGGCTTAAAGATTATTCCACGGAAAAAAATAACAGGTTTACGAATTCCAAGGCGAATAATACTTGAAAATAATTTATTTTTCCTTAAAGAAATACATATATGTGTGTGGAAAGAAAGAATAAACTTTCAGTGTTACGTTTCTTACACTAAATAAAGGAATGTGAAATGTGAGTAGCATTACCCACGGGACAGTTGGGAGGTCTAAGGAATGAGCTTTTAGTGTCTTTTTAGATGGAAACTTTGAGCTGGTCTAAAGGTGACTTAGGTGTAAAGGGAGGGCATGAGAAGTTGGGAGACGAATAAACACGGTATTTTGAATTGAAATGAGAGTGGAAAAATTTCAGCAATATAGTTAAGAGAAATAACTTCCCTCATTCATAAACTTTGAATAGCCAAGACTTCCAACTGTAATTTTCCATTAGCAGTGTGTGTTCTGCATAATTTTAGAAAACAAACTTGCCATTTTGTGTTTGAGTGTTGGGGATTGAGGGAGGGAGAAGGGGAGACGTGGGGGCATGTTTTTATCATACATGGCTTCTGCATGGAGTTTGCATCTGCGTACTTTGTATTTGTTTCAGGAAACGTGAATACGAATGATTCCACGCCCTTCCCTTTTTTTAGTATGCAGATTTTGGAAAACGAAGAATTCCTTTTTTGTCCCTACTTGGTCGTAATTATGAAGGGTTTCTCCAAGAAATTTGTATGTAATGAACTAGGAGAAAGTGTATTGTGATAAAAGATATCATTGGGCATAGCACATATGGCCTCTTTTCACTCTCATCACAGTCTATGTAAAGGTGTTTATCAGCAATGATTTGGCACCTCTATAATTTATTTTGTTTACCATTAGCAGAAAGCTGCTTTCTAAAGGTACTGTCATATCCTTTTTTTTTTTTTTTTTTTTTTTAAAACGGAGTTTCGCTCTTGTTATTACGATTTCAGCTCACCGCAACCTCCGCCACCTGGGTTCAAGCAATTTTCCTGCCTCAGCCTCCCGAGTAGCTGGGATTACAGGCTTGCGCCACCATGCCCAGCTAATTTTTTTTTTTTTTGTATTTTTAGTAGAGACAGGGTTTCACCATGTTGACCAGGATGGTCTTGATCTCGTGATCCACCCGCCTCGGCTTCCCAAAGTGCTGGGATTATAGGCATGAGCCACCGTGCCCGGCCTGTCATATCCTTTTAATATAGTTAATGAAATTAAAATTAAGTAATTTTTTTCATGCCACATGGAACAAGGCAGTATGTTTGCCTTCATTGGGTATATGTGAGGAATTTACATGTTCACATACTTTTAGTATACTCCGGGCATGTGAAATGACCACAGCATGCTCACTGTTGGGGCTATTTTGTTTCTCCAGCCAGTGTCCACATTTTTCTCTCTTGTCAGCTTTGCCTTTGCCACCAAAGCACATATTTTAAAATACTGTTCTTGCCAAAAGAAGCAGGATGAATGACTCTGTCATCACCACAGCCTCTTTAGGAACCCCTAATTTGAAGATGAAAGGTTGATTCCAATGTGTATTTGTATTCTTTTTCCTGCTTGCTAATATTCTTGCTACATTTTGCCCTATTTCTTTACACGTTACTGAAATATAGAAGGGTTTTTAAATGTACATACTGTATACGTATGCACATACATACATATGTATTATATAGATTCCATATATATTAGATGTAATCTGTTACTTTTATTCTCGATGCAGCTTTGAATACCCCAAAGTCAATAACTCCAATAACCTTGTAAAATTTTGAATGATGACTGGGCTCCATTTCAGCATCTTCTTGCCATTTCAATTTTCTGTCTGTGATTTTCAATAGCTAATGTGTAATTCTTATAACCAAATTTTAAGTTTATTTTTTAGAGTGGAGGAGATTGAGGTAAGAAATAGTGGTTGTGATTCTGGCAATTATTAGCATTTTATGAATCTTGTTTTTATTCATTTCAAATTGTATTTATATACTTGAGTATATATACAAACTGGCTTGTCTTCTGGGGCTAATTTTGCAATTCAAAACACATGTAGGAGTGTTTTAAGATAACTCAGCATAATGATATTGGATTGTTATGTGGTTGGAAAGGCTGTTTGGAACATTAATAATGTATCGGGGCTGGTTTATGATTAAACACCAGTTTAAAACCAAGTAATGTAATGGTTTGAGGGCAAAGCAGAGGGGAAGCTTGATTCTAGCAAGGCTATGTAGTGGGTGATGAAGTGGTAGAAAATACAGCCATGACTCTAATTTTAGGCCTCTTCTGCAGTACCTTTTAATTTTCTCTGCCTAATAGTTGCCTTTGTCTCTCCATTTTGGGTCACCTGAAAGCATTGACAAAATACTAATGAGATTGAAACTAAGGTATATAGCACTTTGCACTCGTAGGTCAGAGTTTTCTAGTCTGCAAGTTAATGTGGCTATCTAGGTTGAGGTTCAAATACAAGAATAATTTTTATGGCTGGAGCAAAACAGGCTAACTTAATTCACCACCCTCCTGCTCACCTGCCCTTCCTGTTATCTTTGGATTGGATTTTTTCAATGTTGCTGTCACCCTGTAAGGGTTGCTCGCCTGAGCTCCTCGCCAAGTCTGGCACTAGAATATGAGTCCTTCCTCACTTCTAATTGGTCTGTTTCTCTACCTGCCCCAATTTTTATCCTTCATGGATGTGCTGTTCATCACCTTTAAACTATTTTGCCTTTGCTGCTAATGGAAGTATTTTTGGTAATTATGTACAATTTCAATCAACAGATATTAAACCACTATGATAAATATGATACATTTGTGTTAAACATTGTAGTGTCACAAAGCAATTCTTATTCTAGCTGCTGCGGCTAAAATCATTTTTAAAGAGTTTCATGTTAAGGAATTGCACTCTGGGTCTTCCATTGATATTAGTGAAATTCTTCTAAATGGTTTCTCTCTTTCTTCATAAATATCCCTTCTACTAGCGGCTGTCAGTTTGGTCTGGTCTGAAAAAGTTTGCCTGCAGTACATGAATCTTCATTTACACCGGCATTGTCAACAGGCTAAATGCAGATCTTATGCATTTCTACTGTTGCCTTTGAAATGTGTGTAGAGTGACAAAGACACTCATTTGAAAATGTTACTGAGTTCATGGAAGCATTTTTTGGTAATCACATATAATTTCCATCAACAGATATTAAAGACACTGATTAATATTTGTTTAAAAATTGTAGTGTTAGAAAGCAATTCTTACTCTAGCTGTTGTCGCTGAAATCATTTTTTCTCAAAATATAAACCTGATTTTGTTAATTCCTTTTTTTCTGGAGAGTCATAAAAAGATTTTAAAGTCCACAACACTTAGTGTAGCCTTCATGGCCCTTTATAATCTGGTTCCTGCCAATCAATCTAATCTTGATTTTCAGTCATTTTCTCCATAACTACTTGTGTGGCTGCCAGATAGTATAGCAATTAAGGGTACAGTTCTGAAGTCAAATCATCGTTCAAGTGTGGACTCTGCTATTTAAATCCTGTAGGTCTTTTTTCCTCTTAATCTCCCCTGGTGGTTGTGCCAGTTAAGTGGATGCTGATGGTAGAGCAACAAATGCTCCCTGATCCATTGCTTGTGTTTCTCCTTGCACAGAATGCAGTTTTGTCACCTCCATGTTTTTGTATGGATGGAATACCTGTTAATCCTTGTTGATCTAGTAAATGCCTCTTCATTCTTCCATACTTGGGCTAAAATCAATCTTTATGTGAAGCCTTCCTGAAATCACCAAACCTCCAGCCCCATCCATTCCTTTCTCCCCTGTCTTACTCACATAAATCTCTCTTTTTGCATCATGTGGTATAGTTCTATTCGTTTTTCTGTATTAGTCTGTGAGCTGACTGAGGACAGGAATCATATTTATTGCTTGAGTGCTTGGCATGGTGCCTGGTGAATGCTTGTTGAATGAAAGTGCGAATAAAGTTATAGCTTTAACAACATTAAAAAATAGGGTTTTTAGCAGGGCGCAGTGGCTCATGCCTGTAATCTCAGCACTTTGGAAGGCTGAGGCAGGTGGATCACGAGGTCAGGAGTTTGAGACTAGCCTGGCCAATGTGGTGAAACCCTGTCGCTACTAATAATACAAAAAAGTCAGCTGTGTATGATGGGGCAAGCCTGTAGTCCCGGTTACTTGGAAGGCTGAGGTAGAAGAATCGCTTGAACCTGGGAAGCGGAGGTTGCAGTGAGCTGAGATTGCATCACAGCACTCCAGCCTGGGTGACAAAGTGAGAATCCGTCTCAAAAAAAAAAAAAGTTTTAAGGAGCAGAATTCATTTCTCTTTCCAGTGGAAACTTGCTTCAGTGTGCTAAGCTTTATTGGTTGCAGTTGTTTGTTTGGGACCTGCTGCAGGATGTGTCTTCATCTGCCAGTGTGTACTTGTCTATTTACTTAGCATTTCCTCTTCTGCCTCAACCCTGTTCCTGAGTCACCTTACTCTGCTCCTGCCCTCCACTTGATGATTTCCCTCATGGGGACTTACATTTAGTCATCTCAAAAATACCTACTTTGTGCCTACTGTGTGCCAGGCACTTGCTGGGCTTATGGATTCAGTCACCAAATTCTTAGCCCTTACCTGGACCTTCAAAGAGAGGCAGCTCCCATGGGAAGCAGATGTGCAGACAGACCCAGCAGTGCTGTCAGATAGTGAAGTTCATCTGGTGCATGTGATGGCATTGACGAGGCAGCCCGAGTCTTCCTGGAGAGTCAGGTCAAGCGCACAGAGAAGGCAGCATTTGAGCCGAGGCTGCGGTGGGGCTGACCCATTTGCCCACTAGGCTGGGGCATTTTGGCCTGTTTTAACTTGTCATGTGTGAAATCTTGAAGTTGCATACAGCATAGCTTCCAGGAGTTGCTGAGAGTACTTTTGCTGAAGTACCTTACTGAGGTCATGTTTTACCTGCAGTGAAATGCACTGATTTTAGGTATACCATATAGGAGTTTTGTCAGACCTATGTGCCTAAGTCGCCAGTACCCAGTCAAGATATGGAACACTTTTTGTTATTTTTTGAGATGGAGTCTCTTTGTGTCACCTGGCTGGAGTGCAGTCGCGTGATCTCTACTGCAACTTCTGCCTCCCAGGTTCAAGTGATTCTCCTGCCTCAGCCTCCCAAGTAGCTGGGCCTACAGGTGCATGCCACTACGCCCAGCCCATTTTTGTATTTTTAGTAGACATTAAAAAAATGTATCTATGCATTTCACTATGTTGGCCAGGATGGTCTTGATCTCTTGACCTCATGATCTGCCCCCCTCGGCCTCCCAAAGTGCTGGGATTATAGATGTAAGCTACCACGCCCGGCCAAAGATACAGAGCACTTTTTATCACTCAAGAGAGTTCCCTTCCAGAGGGCACATCAATCTCCACTCCTTTGGTAAGCATCCACTCTAATTTCTAGCACAGTGGATTTCTCAAGGTAGGTGTGAACGGCCAAGAAATAATGCCTACTTGTCATCTCATTTTTTTCTTTTACTTTTTTTTTTTTTTATTGAGACAGGATCTCACTCCGTTGCCCAGGCTGGAATGCAGTGGTATGATCTTGGCTCACTGCAACCTTCGCCTCCTGGGTTCAAGTGATTCTCCTGCCTCAGCCTCCTGAGTAGCTGGGACTATAGGTGTGCACCACCATGCCTACGTAATTTTTGTATTTCTTTTCTTTTTTTTTTGGTAGAGACAGCGATTCACTATGTTGCCCAGGCTGGTCTGAAACTCCTGGCCTCAAGCGATCCACCTGCCTTGGCCTCCCAAAGTGCTGGGATTACAGGGCATGAGCCACTATGCCTGGCCCCAGTTTTTTCTTTTTGCAGTGTTTTATAATTTCTTGAACACGGCATCTTTATATGGCAAATAAGAAAGGATCCTAGAAAAGATAGAGGTGGCAAGAGATGAGGGAGCTCGTGAAATCCTCTTGGGAGGGAACTGATTCACACAAATAGGAGCCTGGGCAGAAATGCCGTTAGAACAGCCTGACTCCAGGAAGTATAAACAGATATGTCAAGATGTTTCCTGAAGAACTGGGAGGGTTCCAGCACCGTGTCAGTCATTCTGGATTCTTCCAATGTACTGATGCACTGAAAGCTAGAAATGACCTCTTTCATAAAGTGAGGAAAAATACAAAGAACTTGTACCTTTAATAAAACAGGGTGTCAGCCAGGCATGGTAGCTCATGCCTACAATCCCAGAAGTTTGGGAGGCTGAGGAGGGAGGATAGCTCGAGGCCAGGAGTTCAAGACCAGCCTGGTCAACACAGCAAAAAATTTACCAAAAAAAAAAAAAAAAGATGGCACACACCTGCGTCTCAGCTGCT
Source organism: Cacajao melanocephalus (assembly GCA_963573385.1). NCBI lineage: Eukaryota > Metazoa > Chordata > Mammalia > Primates > Pitheciidae > Cacajao > Cacajao melanocephalus. Next base: position 16,926 of record CAUYLG010073111.1, read on the forward strand.
TGGGAGGCTTAGGTGGGAGGATCGCTTGAGCCTGGGCAATCGAGGCTGCGGTATGCTGTGATTGTGCTACTACACTCCAGCCTGGGTGAGAGTAAGACCCTGTCTCTAAAAGTAAATGAATAAATAGAGTATTCTTGAACCAGTTAGGGAAGTGGACCCACTGGGTGAAAAATAATGAATGAATGATTTATGGTTCTTGATACACATCACCAAGATACCCTCTAAAACCTTTGTGGCAGTTTGCATAATGAACAGGGGTTGAGGGCAACATTTTCCCCATATTCTGGCCTAAATTAGAAATTGTGATTTGTATTTTCCCTCTAAGTGAATAGATGAAAGACACATGTTGTCCTAATTTTTCCTCATATTATTTATTGATAATATTAAACATTTTTGGAACAGGTGACCCATTGGGTTTCCTCCACTGGGGAAGGATGAAGCCAAGAAAAGGAGGGTTCTGTGTCCTCTTAATGAAGCCACAAAAGGCTCAATGAAGTCACAATTGGCCCTTGTGAAGAAGCCTTGAAACCTTGGTGGTAAGCCATTTGTAAAGCACAAATCCTTAAAGCTTCTCCTAAGCTTAGGGAGAGAGGAATAGTGTCCTGGATTGGACGGCAGGGAGTGTGCCGATTTATTCAATCTGCATTGGTTCTTGTCTTTCTGTGCAGTGCTCTAGCTCTCTTTCTCTCTGGACGCCAAGGGTGCTTTGGGTAGGGAGGAACTGCTGTTGAGACTATACCCTCCATTCACCTCCCCCCTTCCTATTAAGACTGCTTCTTAACATACCAGCATTTGAGTTCTAGAAACACACTAGCCCTGTGAATGCTAGTTAAGAAAAGCAAAGCGACATCAACATATTTGCCCAGTCCTTTTAGTTTGGAGGAAATGCACCTTGCAGGTGAACTCTGTCTTTGAGTTAGCGTCTGCAGATTGAGTTGCTTATGTTGTTCCTTCGCCCTACAGTTCCTGACAGAACGTTCCCAAATACTCGTTGAATGAATGAATATTTTGTGTTCAATCAAAAGATTGGCCTATTTAATTGATGTTTCCAGATCTCCTTAAGCCTGTTAACTATCAAAAATGTGTTAGAACCTGAGGAAGTGATAAATTATGCATACGTGTACTTAACTCTTTACTTTCAGAATGTGTTAAATAATTATTGACTGTGTTTCTTTAAAAACACATTTGATGTAGTCAAAGCTCTCAGTAAGGATAATAGCTGTCATAGACGCACAACTTTGAAACGGAGGTTCAACACGCTCAACCTGCAGCTTTGCTTGAAGAGATGGACATTGGCAAGTTCTACTCTGATGAGTCACAGCACAGTCCTATGAACAGCCTTTCCAAAGATTATGAATTACCCCAGTGGTATGCCCAAAGACTGCTTCTCACTCCTGGATACAGAATGCTGAGTTTGGTGCTTGAGTGCGTTTTTATGTTGGTAGACAGCACTAGACCTTCTGTCAGTCAAGCACAATGGGATTGCCGTATAGGAGAGATGAGGAAATTTTTGTCTGGATTCAGAGGGCAGAACTGGTAACAACTGGTCGCAGTGAGACTTTGGACTCAGTGTTTTGAAGATCTTTCTATGAACATGGCGGTGCCCTACACTGGAGGAGCTGAGTTGAATAGTAAGTTACCCACTAGTGAAGGCTTTTTGCAAGAGAAGCTGAATAAATGACAACGAAAGCAACTGGTATTCTTGGGTTACTGCCACATGCATAAGTGGCTAGTGCATTATACCCATGAATCTTATAATGATTCTTTTCCAATGAGAGAAAAGAGGGGTGAGAGGTAAAATAATTTCCTGTATGAAACACTGGAAGCTGTAAGACTGGCTGAGGATTTGAATACCTACGGCTTGCCCTCTTAGTCCTTATACTCTGCTGTCTGGGAGTGGCGCTGGCCAGGTAGTTCACTGTTACAGAATTTGGAATTAGAAAGGAATGGGCTCTTTGTCCTTGTTCCACCTAAAGCTGTAAGATTAGCTATTTTTTGTACATGACAAATCCTATACAACTCCCATTCACCAGCACAAATTCTTTCTTGTGATATTAGTGCCATATTAGTACATGATCATCAAATATATATAAGTTACAGAATTGTCAATAGACATTATTTTTTTTCTTTTTTAGAGACAGGGTCTCGTTCTGTTGCCCAGGCTAGAGTGCAGTGATATGATCATAGCTCACTGCAGCCTTGAACTCCTGTGCTTAAGTGATCTTCCTGCCTCAGCATCTGGAACAGTTGAGACTGTAGGCACACACCACCACACCCAGATAATTAATTTTTTTTTTGTAGGGACAAGGTCCTGCTTTGTTTCCTAAGCTGGTCTTGAACTCCTGGCTTCAAGCAGTCCTCCTAACTTGGCCTCCCAAAGTGTTGGGATTACAGGTGTGAGCCACCATGCCCAGCCAGATAGACACTGTTGAGCAATTGCAGACTTCAGGTTTATATGTTTGATTGTATTTTACTGATTGTTAGTGTCCATCAACCTTTTTTTTTTTTTTTTCTCTGTTGCCTAGGCTGGAGTGCAGTGGTATGATCTCAGCTCACTGTAAACTCTGCCCCCCAGGTTCAAGTGATTCTCCTGCCTCAGCCTCCTAAGTAGCTGGGATTACAGGCATGTGCCACCACACCCAGCTAATTTTTGTATTTTAGTAGAGATGGAGTTTCACCATTGGCCAGGCTGATCTTGAACTCCTGACCTTGTGATCCGCCCGCCTTGGCCTCCCAAAATTCTGGGATTACAGGTGTGAGCCACTGTATCTGGCCTCAATCAACAATTTAAAGTATTAAAAAAGGGAAATATTTTAATATGACATGGAGTTATACTTTGAGCTAGACTAGGAAATAGATATCTAAGTAGTTTATAGGATAATTTATAAAAGTATCACCTTCTCTTACATGACCTACATTTCTGTAGTTCATGCATACTAAAATTGTACAGATGGTTATTGTACAGTAGTTCAAAATATATGTCATGTTTTTGATTAGGATACTTTTTAGTTAGTGTTTAAACTTGTTAGTACCAAAGCTGGGACCCTGATGAAAAGTTTTTGCACTAGATTGAAATTTGATCTAGATGTGTGAACAGGGAAAGAAATATTTTGAGTTATTTTGTTATACCACCATTTCATAACATTCAAAGGAAGGGAGGTCATTGCCGGTCTCATTATAAGATTTCATTCTGGCTTGACCCAGGAGTTCAAGGCTGCAGTGGGCTGTGATTGCACCACTGCATTCCAGCCTGGATGACAGAGCGAGACCCTGTCTCAAAAAAAAAAAAAAAAAGCAAGTTCATTGTAGAATTATTTTTTCTCATGGCAGTTTAATGTTTTTCATTCTATGTGAAGAAGGGGACAATAAGTGAATGTATTGCCTCTGGAACAGTATCAAACGCATTTGGAATTTACCCTGTGGTCTGAAGAAAATATTGTCAGTCTATAAAAAGCATTAGATGGAGTTGGTGAAAACTTCTTTCTCAAACCCCTCATTGCCTTCTCAAACCATTTTTAGGTTTTTCTTCTATTCCACTTGGTGTTTCTAATTTTTCTGTGCTCAATCTTTCTAATCATTGTCATTAGTGAATGTTAGAATATCCAAGTACTCATCTTCTATGTCCTCTTTTCTTTGTCTACAATATCTTCCTAGCAATGTTATTAAGTTCATACACCTTCTCCACGCTGATTGCTTCCATATTGACATTCTTGACCCTGACCTTCTCCTTAAATTTTAGTAACTATCTACCCAAGATTTCCCAGTGTAGGTCTGATAAGCACGTCACACTCACTGGGTTCTAAGCAAAACTCTTAATCCTACCCCCTCCCCACCCCTTCCTAATCATCTCCTCATCTCCCCAGTGTTTCTGTCTTAGCAGATGGCATCGTTGTTCAGCCAGTTGCTCAGGCTCCCAAATTTGAAGTCGTTATTGACTCTTGTTCTTTTTTAACATCACACCCCACGTCCAATCTGAAGCAATCCAACTGGCTATATCTTCAAATAGATCCAGACTCTGACCACTTCTTACCACATCCACCATCACCTTTCATCTATGCTGTGGCGGTAGCCTGGACTCCTTGCTTCCAAAATAGTAGCCAGTTTCCTCTTTAAAAACGGAAGTCAGAGATTATACATCCGACTCTGCACCCTTGCCCCTCTCCCCTGACAATGGCTTTCCATTACATTAAGAATAAAGCCTAAATTTTTAAGCCAGTCTCTCGGGCCCCACGTGATCTGTCCCCTGCTTGCCTAGCTCATCTCCACCCCCGCTCTTCAATTTGCTTACTGTGCTGATGCTGGCTTCCAGCTGTTCCTCAGGTATACAGAAAAGGGCTTTATCTTAAGGTCTTCGTGTTGCTGTTCCTTCTACATGAATATATTTTCTTCACTTATTTGGGTCTTAGCTTAAATGATACCTCCTCTTCCCTCCCGCTGCCATTATCCTCCCTTGTCCCTCCATACTCAGATTTCTTTGCACATATTATCACTTGCCTCTGCATTTTATATACGTGTGTGTGTGTGTGTGTGTGTGTGTTCAGCTATTTCCACTAGGATATAAGTGCCTTATGTACAAGGGCTTATTTTGTTTTCAAGTCATGAATCAAGTGGCAAGTGTTTACTAGGCACTCAGTATTCCTGGGAAAAGTAAGTGGATGAACGAACAAATACCTTTTAATTCTCTATACTTGAAATCTTTTTAGCCCTGTGACATGACTGACTACTTGGTTATGCTTCATTCAACAAGAGAAATTGGTTTTGTTGTATTAGTTGGGTTTTCCCCTGCTTTTTCGAGTTCTGTTCTAGATTGAGCAAGTTTTGAACATGTTTTTTTTGAAAAGAGCAAGTTTTTAAACCATGTCAAATTGACTTTATTTAGCCAATTCTAAAGATGCCTGAAAGTAAGCAAGTATCATAAAAAAAAAAGTGCAAGTAAATTTGAAGATGAGCACAAGCTGAATACCCTGTGCTTGGGGATAATACATCATCATGAACTTTGGGGTATTATTCATGACAAAGATTTCACAACCCGCTGATTGAGTTATGTCCTGCAGTTTGAGCATGGTCTGTAGTCATAATTGGAGACAGAAAAGCAGAAAATAGCTTTACCCTGTTTAGAAATAAAAAAAAATAGAAACTTTATTGAGAACAGGAAAGTTTCTATCATCTGCTCCAACTTAAACATCAGAGGCCCATCTTATGCTTTGAAAGGGTTGTATACTTTATACCAGCTTTCTGTTGGAATTATTCTGAAATGGCACACAAAACTGGGGGTGGAGACTTTCAAAAGGATTTTGTTCAGAAGTGAAGGGGAAAGGGAAGCTGAAGCTCCTGATGAGATTTTGTGCAAATTGATTTTCTCTTAAGTGTCTTTTTCTTCTTTTTTGAGACAGGGTCTTGCTCTGTCATCCAGGCTAGAGTACAGTTGTGCAATCATAGCTGACTGCAGGCTTGAACTCCTGTTTTCAGCCTCCTGAGTAGCTGGGGCTATAGGTGTACCACCATACCTGGCTAATTAAAAAAATTTTTTTTGTAGAGCGAGGGTCTTGCTATGTTGCCTAGGTTGGTCTTGAACTCCTGGCCTCAAGTGATCCTCCCACCTTGGCCTCCTAAAGTGTTGGGATTGTAGGCTTGGCCCACTGCTCCCAACCTAACTTGTTTTTTATGATTGTTTCTAGCTGTTACTTGAATTAAAAGATATTGTTTAAAAAATCATTTTATATAGATAAAATGAGAGAAAAAGAGGTTCAGAGAAGTTAAGTTTCTTCCCCAACACCATGCAGCTGATACTGGCAGGCCCAGTATTTGAACTTAGATCTGTCTAATAGAAAAATCAAGCTCTCAACCCCTTCATTCATCTTCCTTTTTTTCTCAACCTCCCTTACATAGCCCTGCCTGTTTTTTGGCACATACACATCTTATTGTGCTATTGGCTGTTCTATATATCTGCCTCTGTCTCACTCATTTTCTTGTTTCACAATTGAAGCTAAGTTAAAAAGCATAGAAAAGTGATTAGACTTAATATGGCATGTAATGACTGGGTTGGTGGCTCACACCTGTAATCCCAGCACTTTGGGAGGCTGAGGTGGGTGGATCACCTGAGGTTGGGAGTTTGAGACCAGCCTGACGAACATATAGAAACCCTGTCTCTACTAAAAAATACAAAATTAGCCAGGCGTGGTGGTGTGCACCTGTAATCCCAGCTACTCGGCTGAGGCAGGAGAATCGCTTGAACCTGGGAGGCAGAGGTTGCAGTGAGCCGAGATAAAGTATGACATGTAGGGTAAATTCACACTGAAGTGTAAGTAGATACTATTAAATAACTTTCTCATGTTGGGATGGGACAGGGCTTTAGAGACAGTGTGTATGGTAAGAAAGGGAACAATAGGGCACTTGTCAGTCTACCAAAAGCATCAGAAAGAATTGGTGATTTAACTTCCCTCTCAAAACAGTCTGTTCATTGCCCTCTGGGTTCTTCTCCTGTTTCACTTGGTGTGAAGTCCCTTCTGGTACTTGTCCTGTCAGGGAAGAAACAGCCACAGGACAGTATAAGTGCAGACATGTTGGACAGCAAACCTACAGGAAGCTTGAGGATGGGAAAAGCATTTGGAAACTATTCGAGATCAGAAAGTTGATGCGTGGGAAGTACTGTGGAAGGCATTCGAGTTGGGTAGGGGTGGTGCAAGCATGAGGAAGGGTCCCTTGAATCGTCCTGTGGGCAGGACAGTGAAGCTAGTAGTCTACTTAGTGTGGAAAGTGCTGATCTGAAGGTAGGAAGAATTGTAAGATCTAAGACCAAATAGTGGATATCAATTTTGATTTTTTTTAAATGCCCCATCACATGATGTTAGAATCTGTTCTACATAATGGGTCGGTGGAGGGGAAAGACCCTACAGCATATTAGAGGATTAAGGATTAAACCCTCTGGACAATGTCTTCTGTTTAGGAGGACAGGAAGGAAAGGGGGAGGTGGTGGTCCAAAAGCCAGTAGAAAACTAGGCATGTGTTAGAGATCTTAAGGGAAGCGCTGGTTTTATGAAAGGTAAGTAGAGAGAGTAGGATTATGAAGAGTGTTCCAAACTAGAAGTGATCAAGGGAAAAGAAAATGGGAGTAAGACCACTGAAGTTGGCAAGAGAGTAATCTCTCACTTGTTGAAAGTGTAGGTCTGGAGTGTTGGTGGGGGAGCCAAGACAAGCTTGGTAAAGTTTTGGTGTAGAGAGGCAGGCACTCCACAAAGGAAGAGATCAGAAGAGCTATCGAAGAAATCAACCTTCTCCCAAAGATACTATTTATTTGTGTTCACAAAATCATTCCCTATTCTCAGCTTACCTACCTTCTTGGATACATATTAAAGGTAGAAACCCGTAATATCTAAGGAAATTATACGCTGAGACAACCAATCTGAAAGAATCGTGTGGTGCGCTATATGAAGTACTAAAGTTTTGATGCACGCTGCTCTGTTTTAGAAACGCTTGATCCATTGAAGATTGTTTGGGGAGGTCACTTTAATCTTCTTCTGAGATTATTTCTCCTTTCAAAATAGGGGAAAATATCTTTCATGTCTCCAGGGTATTGGTTCACAATAATTTGGTAAAGATTGTTTCTAAAATGTTCTATTTTTTGTAGAGATGAGGTTTCACCATGTTGCCCAGGCTGGTCTCCAACTCTTGAGCTCCAGTAGTCCTCCCTCTTTGGCCTCCCACAGTGCTGGGATTACAGGCGTGAACCACTGTGCCTGGCCACATCTTGTTTCTTGATGATGCTTCATCATCCTGTCCCCAGAGACCCTTGTGCTCATGTTTGCACTTCTTTGCTCTTCTTTCTTGTCAGTGGATTTACAGTAAAACCTACGGCTAGTTGACTTGCCTGAAATGTTTTATATTGAAGGAAAAAAATTTCCTGTTTATTGTATTGTTGAAAACATGGACATATGTTCCTCTCTGTGTGAATTTTCAGATTAGAATTGGGTTTATAGATTGCATGTATTATGTTTTTTCTTTTCAAATAAATTGATTTTTGTCTCTATACAGGAATGTTTATGGCTTTGTCTCCGCTATTCATTGTTCTTTATGTACTTTTTCTTGTTTAATTTTTGTATTTTTCATGCCTGTCTTTGAGTCATCTTACTAATTTACTCTTCTGGTGTATTCAGTTTGGAGGAGGTAACTTTTAAGATCTTTCAAGAAGGACATTTTCTGATGTCTTACTAAAAATGAGCCTAACAAGCTATTTTAGAAAAGAAAAGCTTTTATAGTTTCCACGAAGAAAAGAAATATAGTTTTAGGTGTTTTATTCAAAGGATAAAGTTTATAAAACTGCCTGTTTTTAAGCCAATTTGCAAACATTTTTAGACTTGGAAAATGCCTGTAAGTCTTGAAAGGTATAACTTGCCAAATAGCTGATACTTTTGAAATTTGGCCTTAGTTCTGGTAAAAGAATGTGGTTGACAGCCACACTGCAATTTACAGTAATACTTTTTATGTAAGGAAATGAATCTACTTGGCTTAATAAATTCCAGATGAGTTTCTAGCTCCTTGATTATTACCAAGTTATTTCAAATTCAGGTTTCGTTATTCAGTTTAGTGGTTTTTTTTTAGACAGAGTCTCACTCTGTCATCTAGGCTGGAGTACGGTGGCGCGATCTCAGCTCACGGCAGTGTCTGTCTCCTGGGTTCCAGCAGTTCTTCCTCAGCCTCCCGGGTAGCTGGGTCTACAGGCGCAGGCTACCACACCCAGCTAATTTTTGTATTTTTGGTAGAGATGGGGTTTCACTATGTTGGCCAGGCTGCTTTCAAACTGCTGACCTCAGGTGATCCACCCGCTTCAGCCTTTTAAAGTGCTGGAATTACAGGCGTGAGCCACTGCTCCTGGCTTTGTTATTCAGTTTAGTTACAGCAACTGTATCTGTACTTGTGATGGCCAGTGGGATGTTAAAATACTTTGTAAAACTGAAACACTTTTGGGGAAAATTGCTTTTTTGGTGGGTCATTTTGTGGTGCAGGCTTATAATGTGGCCAGTGCCTCCGCATTTGGCTTGGTCCGTGACTAAAAGATATCAGGCAGCCTCTGCTTGTGGCTGGTCCAGGTCTTAAAGGAGATCCAGTGGAAGACCCTTAGGGAAGTTCTGCTAGTGCCATAAAGGAGAACTTTCTTGAAAGCCCATCTAAATATTTCTGCTTACTTCCTATTGGTTACCATACCTGTAAGGGTGTCTGAAAATGTTTTTAGCTGAGTGTGTCACTGCTTCCAATAATATGGGTCACCTATGACTAAGGAAGAAGAGATTAACAATGTTCAGCTGTATCTCTGACACATTTACTTTCTGATTGTTCCTGTTTCATAGCATTTTGGTTTTTTATCATTGCAATCTATTGTTTTAGCTCTCCGAGGATATTATAATATTATAGTTTTTTTTCCTTCCTGAATTGTCTCTGTCCCTTTTAATTTTTCCTTTTGGCTTTGGTCTGTTTTAAGTTGGAATCTTCTTTTAAACTTCTGATAGATCCTTTTCCAGCTGCTTTCTGAATTCTCAACCAATCTCTGTATCTCTAGCCACGTTCCTTATTACCATTCCCTACCCGTAGGACCTGTTGCCTCTAGATTCTGAGACTTTTCCGGGAAAACTTGCATGCTTTGCTGCTGTAGTGTCCCTTTGTAGGTTTTGAAGTTTAAACTTCCTTCATTCTCTGCAGTCAAGTACCACTCCTCCGTCTACTTTCCGTCTTCCAAAAGTTTGTTCCGTGTTTTCTTCTACTGTTTTCTCTCTTCTGAGTCTCTTTGCTCTTGTGGGTTATTGACTTAAATTCAGGCTGCCATTTTAGGAGGCAGTGAAGACAGAAATGCATAGCCAGTTCATTGTGTTTAACCACAAGTTCAGCGTGTATGTGTGATGCGTGTGTGCGTGTTTTAGATGTACATCATAGAACAGTAGAAAACCATGGATTGAATGAAGGTTACACTTATTGGCAAGGCAGAATTTCATACAAGTAAAATACATGCTGCTTTATTAAACTTAAAAAAAACTTACTTTATTATACAATTGAATTGAGAGGGCTTACATAAATCATAAATCTACAGAGTGTAATGAGTCAAAACTTGAATCATGAATTGAAGGGATAGTGAACATAGGATGAGCAGAACATGAATATGAGAAAGATAAACTAAACCATAGATGAATTCGGACTCCTGCCATATGTTCCGGTATCTGTGCAAGTCATTGTCATAATCTTAGTCTTTCTAGAAGTCAACTTGGAGACAGAATCATGGCCTCATCCATGCCCTTTACAGCCCAGCTTTCCCCTACACTCTTTCATTCACCTCAGGATACAGTATAGAAGAAGAAAATGATCCATGCGTAGCATGTAATAGATATTCAATAAGTTGTTTTCTTCTTCAACTGCTGAAGAACGCTTGCCTCTTCAAGGAAAAAAGAAAGTTAACCTATCTTGCGTATATTGAATATCTAAGTTCCAGTCACTTCAAGCGACTGTGTCCTACAGCTAAGAAAACTGAAGATGAAATGGCCTAGGTGACTTGCGCAAGGAAGAGGAAGCCTTAAATCCAAACCCTGGACTCAGTCCTGGTGTGCTTTCTGTGATAACATAATTGCTTCCCTTGACGTTTATTCTGTGAATATTTTACTAAAGGAGAGTGACACTCTTGCGCCACTTCACTTAGTATTGGTTGCCTGTCTTTGGTACACACTTCTTGAAGGGAGATGCTAAACCATCCAGCACCAAGACAGTGCCTGGAGCCTTGATGATAGCCCGGTTGAAATTTCTAAAAGGAAAAAATGTTGACTGGATTCAGTGCTCTGTGCATAATACTGGTATTATAAAGTATTATTTATTGAGGTCTGAGATAGTGACTTGGACCTGCAGCTTCTGGAGGGAAGAAATGCTGAGTAAGAGAACGAAAGCCATCGGTACATCTTGTAGCAGTCTGTAATGGCTCAGGTATTTTGCAGTTAAAAGGAATACATTACAGGTCTGTAATGACAGAGTCCAGTAAATAGTTTTCTGTTATCCTACTGAATTCACACTGGCAATTCTGGTACCATAAGTCAACAGATAATTCACAACTTGCCATCACGAATATTAGAGATTTTTTTATATTGCTCAAATATAAACTTAGGTAAGTTTGTACCTAAAACCTAGCAAACAAATAAGTTAGCAAATATGTAGTTTCATTGTGTACTTTTCTTGGTCTTTGCAACCACAGTGGATCTCTTGATAAAGAATGTAATTAGGAGAGAGATCCAAGATGGCCGATTAACAACAGCTCAGGATTGTAGCTCCCAGTGAAAGCGGAGACAGCGAGTGGACGCCGCACTTTCAGATGAATTTTTGTTGCCCACAGACTAGGAGATTCCCGGCGGAGGAGCCACACGGGTAGCCAGCGCGACTTTTTTGGCCAGCGCGGCTATTTTGCCGGCGCCCCAGCACAGCGCTTCTCGGCGCGGAGTATACGAGACGACTCCGGCTCGGCTGGTCCCGTCCCCACAAGGAGAACAGCAATTGGAAGCGCTGAGAACTGAGAGTTTCACAGTAAGCACAGCTGAACCGGGAAGGTCCAGCTGTGCGGGGAAGGGGCGTCCGCCAAAGGAAAACTAAGAAACAGAAAAAACTTCATCACCGGGCGGAGAGATCCAAAATGGCTGATTAACAACAGCC
>CAUYLG010073112.1:0-15992 GCA_963573385.1 Cacajao melanocephalus
TGAAACACTGGTTGGCTGCATCCCCTTATTCCTTCCTGTCTCCATTGTTAAGCACAATTATTGGCATAAAAGAGGTTTTTAATACCCATTTTTAGACTGCATTCTAGCCTGGGCAATAGAACAAGAATCCCGTTCTCTCTCATAAAAAAAAAAAATTAAAAAAAATTCTTATTTCTAGTTGTGGAGCTCAAAAAGTTTTCTGCTTGCAGTTGTTCTTAAAATTTAGTATGTATCAGAATTATTTAGGTGGTTTGTTAAAACACAGATTGCCATGTGCCACTTCCAGAGTTTCTGATTCAGTAGCTCTGAGATGGGGCCTGAGAAGTTGCATACAAATGAGCTCCCTGTTGATGCTACTTGTCTGGGGGAATCTCACTTTGAGAACTACTGTGCTAGACTGGAGAAATTTTCTACCACAGTAAGCAAGCAGGAGGATTCTGTTTAGCTGCCAGGGGTTATTGAATTCTCATCAGATCTGTCTACCCAGCCAGCCCTATGGAGCAGTCTCAATTAGCCTTTCTCTGGTGACCTCAACACTAACATTCCCCAGCCCTTCTCCATAGTCCAGGAAAGGCAAATCTTGCTCCTCCCATGCACCTTGCCCTAGCACAGGTCTGCCTGAAAACATCCTTTACCACCTCTCATTTTAAAGGACTCTCAGCTGCAGATAGTCATATGTTTTATGAGACAATTTATGTTATTCTAATAGATCTAATTCTTTCTTTAAAAAATTGTCTCCTATCTCACCCCTAAGAAGTTATCTGCAATGCATTTCCATGACTCCTACTTTGCATTCACCATGTCTCTGAATTTCCCAGTATATACACTAGTCAGATCAACTGTGGGTTTGAAAAATAAGTCACCATAGACAAAATCTTATCGCTTATCAAGGAGTTTAGAGGTTAAGAGTTGGCTCTGAAGTCAGACTGAGTGTGAATCACAACCCTGTCCTTGTCTAACTAGGTGTCACTGAGCAATTCTTTATTCTTTCTGGGATATAGTTTTCTCATCCATAGTATGCCTTCATCTTGGTCTGTTTTGTGCTTTTGTAGCAAAATACCACAGACTGAATAATTTATAAAAAACAAAAATTTATTTCTTACAGTTTTGGAAACTAGTAAGTTCAAGGCCAAGGAGACTATATCTGGTGAGGGCCTTCTTGCAAAATCTTCGGAGGATGGAAAGCAAGGTGGAGGGGGAATGCAACTTTTTATAAGAATCCACTTCCTTATAATAGTATTAATCCATTAATGAGGTAGAAGCCCTCATGACCTAATACCACTTTCTTAATAGTTTACCTCTTAATACTGTAACAATGGCAATTAAATTTCAACATGAGTTTTGAAGGGGACACATATTCAAACCATAGCAGTCTACCTCATAAGGTTTTCATTTTAAATAATATCCTTAAAATATTCAGAAGAGTACCCAGAGAAGGTATTTAATAAAGAGAAAAAACAATTATTACAAAAGAACTGTAATTATATTGGGGGTATATGTGAGTAGAATTTGATCCTGTTTCTTAATAATAAAGAATGGCCATATCATGGAAAGACTAATAGGCAGGCATAAGGTATGATGGATTTCTCTGGATCTTTAACTTCTTGCAATAGACTTCTTGGTAAAACAGTTAAGATTACAGACACACTAAAATCTGGATGATGGTTGGGTTTTTCTGCATTCTGCCATGGGTTTTAAATAGTTTGATAAGGAATTTTGTCTTTAAAAGCAATGACTTAATTCAGTTTTATGAGCATGTATCTCAATTCAATCCAAAAGCAGTAAACTCCCACTGAGTGTGCAGAAAGATGATCTAAGTTCTTGTGTTTACACAGGACTCTATGTGCTGGGTACTATTATTGTCTTCTGTTTGTAGGTGAGGAACTGAGGTTTGGAAAAGTGAGATGACTTCATAAGGTCAGAGTGCTAATTAATACTCAGCAGAACCAGTATTCAAACTCATCCAGTCTGACACTATAGACTGTGCTTTTAACTATTCTGACTTTTTGCCTTGGGGTTGGTCCCAGAGAAAACTATCCTCAGTAAATAATTGGAATTCAGGTAACTTTGGTATCAGCAAAAATAGAGAAGGTGACATGTTACACTCTGTCCCACTAAGTAAAGAGGGGAAATGTGGTGGAAAATTTCAGCACCATGACCCTTGGTGTCTGAGAAAAGGGGAGTGAGAAGTTGTGTGTTGTGGACTGGACACAAGAGCACACAGAATGAAATCACGTTAAGTATTTTACCATCTGTCTGGATTTTTAAAAAGCAGGCTGACTACATTTATGTCATATAATGATCACTCGGCAATTACATCATGGCCTATTTTTATGCTATCATATAGCAATTGGTGTGCTGCTGATTAAGACCAGCAAGAAAAAAATTCTAGGTGCCTACTGTCAGGCTATTCAGCATTCTGTTAGACAAACTACAAACACATGTTGGGAGTCCACTCACTGCCCAGTCTTTTTGCTAAGCCTTTCAGGAAAAAAATAAAGTATTAGACATAGTTCTTATCCTAAAAGAGCATATGATCTTTTTGGTAAGATGAAGTAATACAAGTAAAATGATCGTCTGAAGTAGGAATGACCTAAATCGAGGATCGGATGGGAGAACGGTAGCCAGGAAGGCAACATCGTGTTGACAGCATGGGAAATCTGTGAATAAAGAGGTAGAAACATGCAAGATATATTTAGTCATCGTGCTTGCAACAGGGAAATAATTTCAAAATTCAGAGTGAGATCATGCTGTGGAAGGCTTTGGCTGCCTCTCTAAGGAGTTTAGATTTTATTCTAGATTTCAACACATTCCTTTAGGGCAAAACACATTTTTCAAACAAGTCCAATATCGGTCTCTTGACTGAGACATTTGCTTCCAACAAGATGTGGACAGGGGTTTGTCTACTTTTTAAAAAAGCACAGAACATGATACAATAGGTTTAAGTAATTGATTAATAAACAAAAAGGGCAATGATCCCTGAAAGAGGGGAGCTAACAAGGTTAGCCCCATGACTGCCTCAGCTTGGAGAGTTTCCAGGACGTAGCACAGGGAATTTTCAGACCATGACCAGCAACCTCTTTGAGTTAAGGAGATGAAGCTAGCCGTCTGTAGTGGCCACGATGGGTAGAGTTGACAGAGAAGAGTACTGGATAGGAGAGAGCTGCTCAGAGAGAGCTCTGGGGAACTGCAGAGGATCCTTATCTAGTCAACAGTAGAGTAGTGATCTGTGCATGTTTATGAAGAAAGGACTACTCAAATAAATTAGAAGAAAAATCCTTAGAGCCCTTTGGAAATAGATTTTGTGCCTGCAATCAGAGCAGGAAACTTCATACTTCGTGGGGAATCAGGAATTGTATTCACAAGGGTTTCATTTCAATAGTGGTGATTAGACCTAGACTAAACACTGTGCTTGTCCTTTCTAGCAAAGCTTAAAAATCCAAATGGAAAGAATCAGTTTCCAAGTAACTTAATTACATCTCAGAACAAAGATCAAGGATATTTATAGGAATACAAATATATCTACCACCCAACAAGCTAGAATTCACAATGTCTGGCATCTAATTAAAAATTACCAGGCAGAAAAGGCTATATACTATATGATTTCAACTGTATGACATTCTTGAAAAGGCAAAACATGGAGACAGTGAAAATATCAGTGATTTCCAGGGAGTTGTGAAGAGGGAGAGATAGGTGGAGGACAGAGGATTTTTTAGGGCAGTGAAGCTTTTCTGAGTGACACTATAATGGTGGATATATTTGTCCATATCCATAGCATGTACAATACCAAGAGTGAACCCTAATGTGAACTATGGACTTTGGGTAATAATAAGGTGTTAACATAGGTTCAGCAGTTATAACAAGCGTTAGCATTCTGGTGGGGATGTTGATAATGGGTGAAGCTATGTATGTGCAGGGGCAGGAGGTAGATGGAAAATCTCTGTACTTTCCTCTCAATTTTGCTGTGAACCTAAAACTGCTCTAAAGAATACTTTAAGAAATTACCAGGCATTTGAAGAAGCAGAAAAATACAGCTTAAATGAGAAGAAAAATCCAATAAAAATGAACCTAGAAATGACACAGATGATGGGATGAGTAGATAAAAACATTACAATAGTTATTATAACTGTATTTCATATATTCAAGGAACCACAGGAAATACTGAATATGATAAGTAGAGTGTGGAATAGCTGTTCTGGCTCAAGAAGTGTTGACCTCAAGATGAGCAATATCATGGGGTTCAGTGAAGCACAATTTGAGAATTATTGCTGTAAGTTATTGGAAACTCAATATGGAAGGCTTTTCAGCAAAATTTGGCTTAAAAGTTTTGGTATTTTATGAAGATTGAATGGGTAGTAGGATGCAGGACAGAACTGATGGAGAGAATGAGACCAACGCTTTCAGGCACATGGTAACCTTAATACAACAGAGAAATGAGAAGTTTTGACCTAAAACCAGTGGGAATACAAAGAAAGATCTTATTTTTAAAATTAGTATGTATGATAACACGACAGATCCCAGAGAAGCTGGCGGGAGCCCCAGGGAGAGTTCTCTTTCCTTTGTGAAGGGCAGGGTGTGCTAGAATGGGTTCATCCCAAGATAGTGGCCAGTGTGTTGGAAAGTGTCATGGTTCCTGCAGCATCTGGTGAGCTCTCACTAGCTCTTGAAAATCTGGGGGAGAGGGTGTAAATCTCATGCTGGGCCATACCCATATTTACAGCAGGTCTCCAAAGTAAATAGCCTCTGACATGCTGAAATAATGTAGGAAAGGGAGAATATTTTAAAAATATTATAAAAGTAAAATATAAATTTTGTTACTAAGAATGCCTATTAGCAACAGGTCTTGCCATTTGAAAAATTAAAACTTGACACTTAGAAAGGTTAAGTAATTATCGTAAGGGTACAATATTAGAGCAGAAACTGAAAGAGGTAAAAACTGAAAAACAACTGTCAGGTGTGTGGGAGAGCTCCCACTCTCATCTTAGAATAAATAATTTTTAGGGAAGCAATGAAAGGAGGGGAGTGTGGGGAGAAAGTAGCTGAACTTTTCTCAAGAAAGGTAAAAGAGAAAGGAGATAGAAATTAAAATAGAACATTTTCCCTGTATAGAGATCCTAAATGTTGTCATTTGTGAAGGTTAAATTTTTGTCTTAAGTGGGCCACAGGGTACTCAAATATTTGGCCAAACATTATTTTCAGTATATTTGTGAGGGTGTTTTTAGATGAGGCCAATCTGCTTTGCTCAGTCTACCAATGAACTTTTCTCAAGAAAGGTAAAAGAGAAAGGAGAGAGAAATTGGTAGACTGAGCAAAGCAGATTGGCCTCACTAATACGGGCAGATCTTATCCAATCAAAACATCTGAATAGGACATAAGGCTGACCTCCTGAGAATAAGAAGGAACTCATCCTTAAGAAGGAACTGACTCCTTAGAGCTGGGACATTAATCTTTTCTGGTCTTTGGACTCTGACTAAAACATTGGCTATTCTTGAGTCTCTATTCTTCCAGCTTTCAAAGTGGAACTGGAACTTCCACGGTCAGATCTACTGGTTCTCACACTGAAGCTACACATTGGCCCTCTTGTATTTACATCTTGCCAACTGAAGATATTGGGACTATCCAGCCTTCATAATCATGTGAGCCAGTTTCTCATAATAAATCTCTCACTCTTGCTCTCTCTGTATACACATACAATACACCCTGTTGGTTCTAATTCTCTGGAGAACCTTGACTAATATGTCATCTTAGAAAGACTTTCCTACTATTGATTTAGGAAGTACTATAGTTCTTTAAGATCAAGGGTATGCAACCCTTATTGTTTAAAAGAGGGCAGTAAAATTAAAGGTCAGAGGTGTACCAGAGAATACCATCAAGGTCATGCTTATCTGGATGATCAACTCATCAAGAATAAGTATACTGTCAAACTACCGTATTGGCTACTGAGTCTGTAGTTCCACTTTACCATTGTTTCAACAACTGGTAACTGTAATGTATTCAGGGTTGAAACATGATGGTGGTGATTATGATGATAGAATTAAATAAAATAAACTTTTCCATGGGCCAGGATCCTTATTTATGAGATAAATTTGTTTCTAGTCTCAAATTATGTATTTTTTGGACTGTACTTTCATTTGATTCAGATATAAATATTTTTTAAAATAATAAAACTTTTTTTTTTCTTTTCAGGAGTACCGGCAGGAGGACAGGCAAAATGGGCGAGACCAAGTTTGCTTTGAAGAGCAGACTGTCCTTGAGAAGGTCCCAACAGAATGGAGTAGAAACAAGTTCAGGCAGAAGTGCATGCCAGAATTTCAGGGAAGTCTGGCACAAAGGGAAGACAAGAAAAATACCGAATTTATGCTCAGAAGACCTGATCTCCCCTAATTATCTATTATTTACTAGCTCTAAGATCCTGGGCAGTTTACTTAATCCTTCTGAGCCTTACATTGTCTGTAATTAAATTATTAAATGAAAATGGGATCACCATACTTGCCTGATAATTTTTGATGATCAAACAAGAGAATGTATAAAAAGATTAAGGTGGTTTGTTAAAGGCAGAGTCCTACACAAATATTAGTTACGATTATCAACCAGGGAGAGAGGCACTGGAATCTCCAATGCACAAGCAAAAGATTTTAAAGTACTGGGTAGGATGCCAGACTAAGGATGGAGTTGAGACTATATATCTTGAAAGACTTGGGGACTACACAAGGCCCTAATCATGGAGGAATTGGAGTTCTGTAAAGGAAACCAGAATACATGTGGCAGGACAGGAATCCATTTATTGGACTTGGTTTTAATTTAGGATTTCATTAAAAGACCAAAGCCTAGGTAATGGAATCTGGACATACAACTACAACTGGCTAGACGGCAAGTTCAACAAGGTGAAAGTGCCACCCTGCCTTCTCCTGCAGGGAGGTTAAATATCTCCAGATAAAAGCCAGGACTGACCTCAGAATATTGAGGCTGAATCTATAGATGAAGGGAAACAATGTATAACCAAGTAGATCTTTACCATAATCATTAAAAAAAATACTTACACTAAAAAAGATTGGCTCATACGTTTGAAGAGTTTTTTTTAAAGATTCCTGCTTTCCATTCATGGGTCACTACCAGGCATTTCTTGTCATTAATCTAAGGAGTCCTGTGAAACACATGATCCTTCTCCAGCTGCTGCGCAAATGATTGCACTGCTCAGTAGCAGAATTCTAATGAGATGCCTAGGTTTTTAAAGAAAGCTGAATGATAGTAATCACTAAGACTCACATCAGAAAACTCCAGTTGCATATTATAATAAAACATGTCAGCCATATTAATTCTTTTTCCTTGAAAATAGAAAATTAGACCAGTCTATTTGATAGTATATTCTCTTCTAATATTTTTATCCCTAGAAGGATGTCTGAGGAATGTTCTATCAATGGCATTTAAAGCTAAATTAAAACTATTGGGTCTTTCATAAGTTCAAAAAAAGTGAAGTATTCAATTATCACTAAACCAGAAACTGGTTGTCTTAATTTTTATCATAAAGTTATATGGTAAAAATAGTCTCATAATTGTCTTCTTTACAAGTTGTTGTTTCTGAAGCTTAAGAAAAATGATACAAGAAATCATTAGGTCAGGTTCCATGGTTCATGCCTGTAATCTCAGCGCTTTGGGAGATCAAAGCAGGAGGATCATTTGAGGCTAGGAGTTCAAGACCAGTCTGGGTAATATAGCAGGATCCCATCTCTACAATTTTTTTTATTAGCTGGGCATAGTGGCATATGCCTGTAGTCCCAGCTACTTGTGAGACTGAGGGCAGGAGGAGCAGTTGGGCCCATGGGGTTGAGGCTCCTGTGAGCCGTGATCACACCATTGCACTCTAGCTAGGGTGACAGAGTGAGACATTGCCTCTTAAACCAGTTTGAAAATAAACCTTCACTGTTTCTGAGGCAACTTTTGATGATGTGTTTGGTATTTCAGTTACTTCCATATTCCCACTTTGTGGAAATTTAACATAATACACAGCTCCTCACAGCATCCGACACCAACTGGGGTCTATTATCTCAAAATAGGTGTGGAAGAAGACAACACGGCATTGGTATTATAAGACAGCAAATTTCAAAACATGGTTCCAAGATCAGGGCCATTAACATTACCTGGGAACTTGTTAGAAATGCAAATTATTGAGCTGTCCCAGACCTACTAAATTAGAAACTCTGAGGATGGGTGTCTTAGTTCCATCTGTGCTGCTATAGCAAAATACCATGGACTGGGTGGCTCGTAAACAACAGAAATTTATTTCTCACAGCTTTGGATGCTGAGAAGTCCGAGATCAAGGCACCAGCAGATTTGGTGTCTGATGAGGGTCTGCTTTTTGCTTCATAGATGGCATCTTCTCACTGTGTCCTCATGTGGTAGTGGGGGCATGGGTCTCTCCTGAGCCTCTTTTATAAGGGCGCTAATCCCATTTATGAGGGCTCCACTCTCATGACCTAATTTCTTCCCAAAGGTTCTACCACCAAATATCATCACATTTGGAGTTAGGATTCAGCACATGAATTTTATGGGAATGCAAACATTGTCTATAGCAGTGTGTCTGGTGGGTGCCAGTAATCTGTAGTTTAACAAGACCTCCAGGTGATTTTAATATACATTCAAATTTGAGAACCACTAAGGAGATTCTAACAATGTGAGAGCCTAGTAAAAAGCTATAGAGTACTTTTTTGAGGGGAGAGGTTTGTACACTAAGTTTATTGAGAAATAATACTATTTTGACTTATTTGATCCTCTTACAGTTAATAAAACAGGCCACCCCCAGAAAACAAAACAAAAATCCAAATCTGACATGAGTATCTGCTAACCAAGACATCCTCTAACTCCCAATTCAGAATAGTTGTTAAGGGTTATTTATATGCATATTGACATTCCCTTTTTTTTGTTGCTGAACAAATTGCATTAGAAAAACAGTCGCATGTTTAGGCTGGGCAAGGTGGCTCACCTCTAATCCCAGCACTTTGGGAGGCTGAAGTGGGCGGATCTCCTGAGGTCAGGAGTTTGAGACCAACCTGGCTTTCTCCTTGTAGACACTGACATGCACATTACTGGTCCTGTCAACTGAGTGGCCAATTTAAGTTCAGCAGAGCTGTCTTCCTTCATTGGGTGCAAGGGCTTCCTGGGGAAGAAGAGCTTGGAGTAGTACTCCTTCAACTGGAGTTGCTGGCCTTTAAGGACTCACCGGACTTGTTCTAATGTCTCCTTGGATCCACAGATACCAAAGGTCGGGGTCACCGTATGGATGCTGGCCATATTAACTCATCTAAGCTGAAGCCCCTGCTAGCTCATACTTTGGTGCGATACCTCCCTGTGGGACATATTACTATGGGCTGGATGGGTCCAGATGCAGGGTGATAGGCAATAGCAGTGTGCTTTTGCTTGCTGGGCCTTGCATCTGTGGATCTTTTGGGTTACCTGGTTGAGCTGAACAGCCACTGGCTACTCCTTGTGGAACTGAGACATCAGGATCATGCCATTCTGACAGGGTGCCATAGCTGCATGTGGTCCTCCTCTGAAGGAGAACGGTTGACTGGAAGGGCTCTCAAGAGTTTTAAATTCCCAAGCTAGTTCACACAGCCTTTAGTAATTTGGCAAAACTACAGTTTAAGTGTTCCTACCAGAGCTTCAGGTAAGTTGATTCATACTCAACTGTATTCTCTACAGTGCTCAGAATGATGATTTGTCCTGTAACCTCAATTCTACGATGGATCTAAAATAAGCCACTGATTTTTCAGTTTGTTCAGCTTTTTTTCTTGTGAGAGTGAGAGACAAGTTCTTTGCATGTTAAAACAAAGTCAATGTATCTTTTAATTTTTGAATTTTGTGCCATGTGCTCATATTCTCTCTTACTTTCCTCTGGCTCCCCACTTTCCTAAATAGAGAATCACACTTATAGTTGGTAAAATTAAGGTTATACTATTGTTTGTAGAATGGGGGAAGATTTAAAAGAGGCATAAAGAAATAAATTTGATTAGTACATAATGATCACAGAACTAATCCTACAAAGAAACATAGACTCTGGAAATATTAGCAGTATGATCATAAGTTGGGTGGATCACATCTCACATCTACCCAAGCAACATGGCAAACAAAATATTATGTTCCTTGCATCAACCTACAACATCAATAATCTAAGTGTCTTATTTAGTAGCTCAAGGATAGCAGCAATTCAAGTCATGGCTTCAGTCAGTCTTATCTGAAGGGTATTTGCATGAAATGTCATTCAGACTAAATGGTTCAGGGTGACCTTGGTTATTGTTCTCTCTGTTTTTACACAGCCAACTTCAAACATCTGCTATCAAGTTCTCTCTCCTCTGGATTCTACACAAATTCCTAAGATTCTTGTAACCCTTCCTTGACACTACAATTAAAGGTCTGTATTTTCATTATCTCTGTAAACATAACACATACATCTTTACTTTGAGGTAGATAACACTAAATGTTTTTGGACTTTTAAGAGGCTACTACAAAAATGATTATTTCTAAATAGAAATACATAGATTAGGAAAACTTTTAAATCTGTAAAAGAGCTGGGAATATAATGGGATCCAAGTCTTAGACATGTTGTTTTACTACTAAAATTTGGCAAACTTTTCTCAAGTACATCTTTTCCTCATAATCTCTTCCAGGAAATTAAAGAAATAACAATGTACAACCTCACAATGAATTCTGCAGGTACAGTCATTAGAAAATACTATGACACCCAAGAGAAGGCTAATTTGAAGTATGAAAAATGCTTCTTTCAAGAAGAGATGTTAATTTAACACTGCTTATAATTCACACCTAACAGAAATAAATTAGTCTGAGCAACCCAGACTAGTCTAGTCAATAAAATTGTTACTCTCGGTATAGACAATAATTTAAAGATTTCACTCCTAATCTCTCCATCCTCCACTACTCGCAGAAATAACAGAGAATCTTTATTGTTAATTTTACTTTCTCAATTGGCTACAGGTTTGATGAAGAGAAAGATACCAAGGACAAAGGACATAAAACGTTTTCATTCCTTCTCCAAAAGAGAGATAAACCATTATTGAAAATCTACTAAAAGCCATGAGCTTTATTTGTATTTTTTTCAACTTTTTTTTTCTAGTAAGTATGTATTATCCTCATTTTACAAAAGAATAAAACAGATTAAATAAAAACTTTCCTTAGGTAGAGCCAGATGTCAAATCCAGATGTGGTTGCCAATCCAATGTTTTAAAACATGGTTTTAAAAAGTTAACGTAATATCGTAATTTTAGAAACCAAAGAAGTCAATTATAATTTCATTAGGCAGAGGTTACCACTGCTCAGGGTTTCTAATATACATATATATACATATAAACACACACACACACACACACACACAAACAAATCTTAAAGATATTCAGATATCTGAATCATTGTTTACAAATAGTTTGGTTTACTTTTTTTTCACTTAACACACCAAAAATCTCTTCCCAAGTACTTATATTTCAGTAACATTTTAAAAAGAATGCATATTATTTTACATGACTGTACCTTATACTGATTAACCAATCTATTATTGCATACATAGTTTCCAATTTTGTGCCATATTACTGTACATAAATCTTAGTGTACAACCTTATTTCTTTCAGATATATTGCCAGATGTGGAACTTCTGTGTGTTTCATAACAACACACGCTTATTTAAAAATCACATCAGTTTGTGTTTGAATTACGGGATCTCTTTTCTGAGAATGAATCTTTTTTCACACAACGGGCTTGGGCTCACTGTTCTTTCAGAATTCTCTCAGCTCTAACATGCTGATTAACTGTGGGTATTACACAAATTAGTATGTAGTAGTTGATAGTAGCCTTTACTTTGAAGTAAAATGAAAACCCTGCCTAATTGAAGATCAACAGTGTTGTCTTTTGCTAGGGCTAATCATAAGCCTTTTTATTTGAAGTTTGAGAAAAGCATAAGGCTACTCTAACACATTACATCTTTTGGCTCTTTGAGATAAGTCAGATGAAATATAATACTTAGAATAACAGTGAAGATAATTTAATGGAGAGGCAAAATCATGTTCACTACTAAATCCCTGCCAAATGCTCAGCTACTTAGTGGAAAATTAGTTTTTAATAACATAATGAAAGTGAAAGCCAATCCACTCTGTTGACTTTGAAAATGTCACTCTCTAATGTAGTAGTGGACATCATGTAAAAAGTCCTTTGCTATGTATCCTTGGATTATCCATCATATTTTGAGGTATCGAGAAAATATAGATACTGGGTCCTTAGGGAAGTAGACAACTAAAATATTACGTTTAGTTGGAAAGAAAGAGGCTTACTCCTTCTTGTATTTATGAAGGAATACTTGTAGCTCAATGTGCAAAAAAGCTGGGTTTTAAGAGTTATGATACCTCTTATTCACGGTTAAGTGATAAGTTTTCTCCGGAGTAGTTTTGAAATGTTTAAATGATCACAAGCATAAATGAAACAGGCCTCGCAGAGGCATCTGACGACAGGAAGAAAGTCAATTCACTACAAAATGCTTAACCAAGTGAGACTGTATAAGGTTTCAAAGTGATTTGCATATTCAAAATAAACCATGAGGTTTTGAGTTCACAATGTTTCCTCTCAATTTATGGAGTACACAGGCATACACTTTCAAGGATTTATCAGGCTTATTATTCACACTATAAAAAATCAATGAAACATCTGCCTTTTTAAAAAAAGGCTATATTTTATATATATACATATAAACTCTGCAGTGCAATGGTGCAATCACAGCTCACTGCACTGCAGCTTGAGGGACATGCCACCACACCCAGTTAATTTTTTTAATTTTTTGTAGAGACAAGGGTGTCACTTTGTTGCCCAGGCCAGTCTGGAACCCCTGCCTCAAACAATCTGCCTGCCTAGGCTCCCAAAATTACGAGAATACAGGCGTAAGTAGTAACCAAGTTTTAATTTAATTGTTAAAAGTTAATTACCTAGAATGTAAACTCAGTAAAGCTTGGAAACGTACAATTATTTTCTTAATCCAAAATACTTTATTATGAGTAATAAACATTTAATATTCATTGGTGATCACTGAGAGCCAAGGTAAAGTGACGACCCAAATGAATTGAATCTCATGATTTAAATAAGCAATTCTCAATTTAGAAGGTTGGGGTAAAAAAATAACATCCAAAGGGTCTTGCAGTTAAAAAAAAAATCAATATGCTTAACATACATATTTATTTTCTTAAAGTATGGAAAGCAAATCTCACATGCTTTGCTTTTAAGAAAATGCACAAAAAGTACATGCTGTATTAACTGTAAAACTATAAGTACTATATTTTAATTTTGTGAATGATATAAGTGATTTCATGTAGACTACTATTTTCAGTACATTATAACATTACCAAAATGTTCAATTTACCTTTAAAAAGTAAGAAAATAACCACTTGGCAACCAACCATCAAATTAAGAACTGATTCAAGTAAGAATTAGCAACAATACTAAAACTAGCAGATGCAAGGTGGAAAAGAAACAGCATATATGCAAGTATCTGCCCATAAATTACTTATTATTTCCAAAGGGAAAAATAGGAATGTTACACTGAAGAAACTATTGTATTGGTGCACACAAATAGGTGAACATACTGAAGCTGACAGTCAGAGTTTTTCCATATGACTACTTAAAGCAAAAATTATCAAATTGTTTGAGGGTTAGCTACATAAACAGAGGTAATACACCTGTTAGCTACAGTATGCAGGGTGAGAGGAGGAGAGATGGACCTATATAGTTGCAAGGTATTTACATTTTTATGTTAAGTGGTACAAGATTAACTCTAACTGTACTGCAATAGAATTTATTTTGTCAAAATTGATAAAAAAAAGCAAGACCTAACTATATATATATATATATATATATATATATATATATATATATATATTTTTTTTTTTTTTACAAGTCATGAATTTTACATATGAACATACAGGTTAAAAGTAGACTAACAGGAAAAGATGTATCAGGACAACAGAAAACATGAAAAGGATTAAGTGGCTATATTATTATCAAATAAAATAGACTTCAAGATAAAGATTACCAAACATAAAAAGACATTTCTTAATAAGTAAATGTAACATCTAACAGCAAAGTTCAGACTAGTTTTGTTAGTAACTTTTACTGGAACACAGCCATGACTATTAATTTATGTATTGTCTGCTTTTGTGCTACAATAGCAGGGTTGAGTTGCTGTGACAGAAACTATGTCTAAAAAGCCTAAAATATTTACTAACTGGCCCTTTACAGAAAATGTTTGCTAACTCTTGCAAAGGATTAAGTCATAAACAAGACGCGTGTTTGGTACAATGATATATATGCCAACAGCAAAGTTGTAAATATAAGTTCATAACTATCTGAAGGGAGGAAACGAATAAGTAAATAGACCCTAAAAGACACTGACCTGATCACTTCCTAAGACACACATACAGTTCCATTATTTTATTTTTATACTGACATTAAATTAATGAACAATTTAGTATAAACTTCAATCAACCAAATTTTATGAGAAGTGTCTATTTGTTCAAGTGGCCAGTGTAAACAGCAAAAGGAACTGTGTTAAAGTATACTTTGGAGACAAACTCTCCCCAGTAAGATTTTAAGAGGATGTGAGTAATCCTAATGTAATCATGCACTTTCTAAGTTTTGTTTTTTCCATTAGGAAATGGGCATGCATACACACATGGAAAACTCTGACTATGGTGGTGGTTCAAATTTGATTAAAATTATTTTTTAGAAAAAAAAATTTACACACACTTTTGTTTTTTTTTAATATGAGATACACAGTCCAACAAGAAGAAAAGTAACCAACATAGTAAAGGTATTAAGAAAAACAACAGAAACAATATGAAAGGTGTTACAAGAGACAGAAAGTGATAAAGGATGATAATTGGTACTCACCTTAAAAACTGCAGTATGGACTTTCCTCTTTAGGGAGAAAAGATTAGAATAAACAGGTTAAAAATATATTTAAAAAGGGCTACTAATATATATATATGGAGTAACTATTTATGTAGATCTTTAAGAAAAGGCAAATTGAGTTCTTTAAATAAACAAATACTTATGAGAATGGGATAGATCTGTATTTTCCAATAGGGTGGTTATGAAAATTAAGATGAAATAAAATAAATTTATTTTCTTCAGTTGCATAGGCCACATTTCAAGTGCTCAATGGCTACTTGTAGCCACTGGCTATGGTACTGGACAGGATAGAACATTGACATCATCATGGAAAATTGTATAGAGCAGCACTAGGATAGGCTGCCTCAAGATGTCCAAATTGTAAAGACAGATTGACTTTCCCTAGAGTTTTTGGTTCATTCATTTATTTCTTTAACTTTTTGACCCTTTTATTTTATAGAACCTTCTGTTCTTCAGTCGTATCTATTCACTTAAACTTTTTTATATTTGGTTGAAAATGCATGCCATTTCAAAAGAGAAATAGAATGTACCTCCTCTTTAGAACAAGTAGTAATTTAAAATGTTTTACTCTGCATAATACTTTTTAAAAATTTCCAGAGCTGGAGAGATCCAAGATGGCCGATTAGCAACAGTTCAGGATTGTAGCTCCCAGTGAAAGTGCAGAGAGTGAGCGGATGCCGCACTTTCAGACAAATTTTTGTTGCCCAAAGACCGGGAGATTCCCAGCGGAGGAGCCACACGGGTCGCCAGCACGACTTATTTGGCTGGCGCTGTTTTGCCGGCGCCCCGGCACGGCGCTTCTCGGTACGGAGTATATGGGATGGGGTGCCCTTTGAGTCAGGCTCAGCTGGTCCCATCCCCACAAGGAGAACAGCAATTGGAAACACTGAGGACTGAGAGTTTCACAGCAAACACAGCCGAACCGGGAAGGTCCAGCTCTGTGGGGAAGGGGCATCCGCCAAAGGAAAACTAAGAAACAGAAAAAAACTTCATCACCGGGCGGAGAGAGATCCAAGATGGCCAATTCACAACAGCTC
>CAUYLG010073114.1:0-61288 GCA_963573385.1 Cacajao melanocephalus
TGCAACCTCCACCTCCTGGGTTCAAGTGATTCTCCTGCCTCAGCCTCCCGAGTAGCTGGGATTATAGGCATGTGCCACCACGCCCAGCTAATTTTTGTATTTTGGGGTTTCTTCATGTTGGTCAGACTGGTCTCAAACTCCCAATCTCAGGTGCCTGCCTCGGCCTACCAAAGTGCTGGGATTACAGGTATGAGCCACCGAGCCTGGCTTGAGAAATTATTTAAAAAAAAAAAAAATAGAACTTTTGGAACTGAAAACTATAGAAACTGAAATGAAACACAAAATCACTAGAAGTTTCCAACAGCAGATTAGAACAGTTAGAAAAAAGTCAGTGAATGTGAAGCTAGAGCAACTGAAACACATGAATATACACGTGCAAGAAGCTCAACAAACTCCGTGTAAGACAAACAAGAAGAAATCTACAGTGACAAATCCTAATAACCATGCTGTCATAAGACAAAGACAAAGCAAGAATCTTGAAAGCATCAAAAGAGAAAGGCCTTAATTATATACAAGGACTCCTCAATAAAATTAGCAGCCAGTTTTTCTTCAGAAACCATGGAAGCCAAAAGGCAGTGGGATAACATATTTAAAGTTCTAAAAGCAAACAAACTTGTCAATAATTCCATATCCAGCAAGACTAACTTTCAGAAATGAAGGAAAAATTAAGACATTTCTAGATAGAAAAAAACTTATAGATTCCACCAATTGTAGACCTCCCATAACAGAAATGCAAAACAGAGTCTCTCGGGATGAAATGAAAAGACTCTAGATAGTTAACTCAAAACCGTATGAAGAAATAAGGAACAAGGAAAAAGGTAGCTACATAGATACATGAAAAAGTCAGAAGTATTATGCTTTTGGTTTGTAATTCCCTTTTGCTTCCATATGGTTTTAAAAACAAATGCATAAAACAATAATTATAAGTCTGTATTAATAAATACACAATGTCTAATGATGTAGTTTGTAAAAATAACACAAAAGGGATTACAGCTTGAAAGGAGCAGGTTTTATGTACTACATAAACTACTTTGTAGCTTAATAAAAATTGATTGCTATAAAATTAAGACATTAATTGTATTCTGCTGGGTAGCCATAAAGAAAAAAAATTAGTATATAGAGAAAGAGAAAGGAATAAAAATGGTGCAATAGAAAAGATCAATTAATCACAAAAGAAGGTAAGAATTATGGAATTGAGAAAAAAAACCTTTAAGACATATAGAAAATATACAGCAAAATAGCAGGAGGAATTCCTTCTTTACCAGTGATTACTTTAAGTGGATTAAACTCTCCAATTTAAAGGCAAGGATTGGCAGAATGGATTTTTTAGAACATCCAATTCTATTCTGTCTAAAAGAGACTGGCTTTAGATCCAATTCATAAATGGTTAGGAGTAATAGGATGAAAAAAAAAGATTTCATGCAAAAAGTCACCAAAAGAAAATTGGTCTGACTGTACTGATACCCGACAAAATACACTAAATTAAGACAATAATTGTTTCAAGAGACAAAGATGGACATTACATAATGATAAGGTCAGTCTGTCAAGATGTGCTAATTAAACATGCATGTTTATTTTATAAGCGTCCCCAAATACGTGAGGCAAAAACTGAACAGAACTAAAGGAAAATACAGAGAGTTCTAAAAAATAAGCTGGTGACTTCAATACCCCACTTTATCTATTTTATTATTCATTTATTTGTTTATTTTGAGAAGAGTTGCTCTGTTGCCCAGGCTGGAGTGCAGTGGCATGATCTCGACTGAAACCTCCACCTCCTGGGTTTAAGCGATTCTCATGTCTCAGCCCCCCAAGTAGCTGAGATTACAAGGGTGTGCCAACAGGCCCAGCTAATTTTTGTATTTTTAGCAGAGAAGGGGTTTTGCCATGTTGGCCATACGGATCTTGAACTATTGGCCTCAAGTGATCCGCCCGCCTCAGCCTCCCAAAGTGCTAGGATTACAGGCATGAGCCACTGCACCCAGCCCAATGCCCCATTTTAAATAATGGATGAAACAACTAAACCGAAGATCATTAAGGAATTAGAGAATGTGAACAAAGTTATAAGTCAATAAGACCTAAAAGATATAAAAACATATCTTACCTTGAAAGGTAAGATTCCATCACCTACCATATTGACCATGCTGTACCAGGAGGAGGGAACTGGCTTTTGTGACAACCTGGCCTGCGCCTAAGTCTATTTTAAACTTGTCATGGTTGGTTTCAAGGATGGCCTATGGACATAGGTGTACTGACACCGAGGAGTGCCTTGCAGAGGCTCTGGGAAGCAAACACGAGGTCTTCCAGGTATCTTGTGAAAGAGAAAAATGACCTCTAACATTCCCATTATATATCATCTAAAGAACATTCAGAGAAAGCCTTGACTAGATGAGCTGGGCTCCCTTAGGTAGCCCCTTCAGCCTTCACAAAATCTGAGTTCCATTCTCTGTGGCCTGATTGGCAGAGACATTCCCTGCCTCTGATTTAGGGAGAAAAGCCAACAGTTGGACCTTGGGCATCAAACCATGTAAGTTTGCTAACGCTAGGTAAGAGAAATAACAAAGTAAAGGGCATTTTACTTTACTTCTAACTTATGTGATAACCTTGAACCAAACGTCTAAACATGTATGTATTCTAGAGAGCAAATATGCACATTGTAATGTGTCTGTAAATTGAAAAATATTCAAACAAAACACCTAACAGTGTCTACTTCTCTGAAGCTGAGTTTTTGAGAGCACATTTTCCAGTTTTACCTTTATTTATAATGAGGCCTTGACACATTGACAAATAAGGCCTAGTACTGGTAACATTTTGATTAATTCCATATTTTTATCTAAAAATAAACAGCACTACTTACATGCTGGGATGATTAAATGTCTTGCTCTTACTAGTCAAGAAAATTTAAAACTTCTAGCAAATTATTATTTAACACAAAATCCAATTAGCTGAAGTATGCTTAGTGACATTTTATGTAGCCTTTCCATATAAGACCTGAGAAAAATGATAGAAGGAAAAATATTTAACTAGAAGGAAATTTCACATAAATGATGTCATTTGATGTTTATAACAAAAAAAAATTCCTGCACATATGAATTCCCTCTACCTCCCCCAATATAATACAAATAGAATAACAAGCAGAATGCAATTGAGAAAAACAGTAATTGAATTTGGATTGAGCTTCTGCAATAGAGAATATGCCTCATTAACTTCTGTTATAATTGTTCAATTTTTCAATTTTTTTTTGCCAAATGCTTATATTATCCTTAGGATGTGAGCACTATTTGATTCATTGTTATTTTTGAACAATAAAGAAATGTTAGGAGATTTAGCAATAAAGTACTATTAGTTACTCCATGTCATTGGAAATTTCCCGTTACCTAATATTGTGTGAAATATTCAAGGCACTAAATGGTACCTATAGTTTAATGAGGATAGAATTAAAGAGAACAACTAATGTGATTGCATGTGTGTGTGTTTTGAACACCTTGTGTAAATAAGGGAGTATATTGATAAGCCTCTATTGATTTAGTTAAATGTTCACCTCTCATGAACAATCATAGATTCCATTTATAATGTTTGAGTGCACGTAGCCATCAAGCTGCTGATAGTGGTTGCTTCATGAAAATGGGATTTACAATGAAGTGTTTTTATTTGTCCTTCATAGATTTGAATATTCTAAGAGATTTTTCAAAAAGCTGATATTCGTAATTTGAGAAGCAGTCAAAAACAAATATCTGCTGAAAAAGTTGGTGCAAAATCCTTATTGACCTCAGATGGAATTCAGTAATTTATAATTTTGAAACATAGAAAATGGGAATATTGATAATAGGCCCACATTTTGAAATTGCTTGTTTCTTGGTGGTGGCATTAATTGCAACCTACCTGCTTTTCTTTATGCAGGACTACTGTATCTGAAAATATTGTAAAGAAGCAGATCTAATTTTGAGAAATACCAAAAACAAGAAGGCACTCAAAAAAAACTAGCATCCCCCAAAATATTTAAGAATAACCTTTAAGAATATTTAACAAGTTTGCAAATGTTTAAGTTATAATAAATACAGAGAACATATTTGAACACTGGATATACAAATACATGGGAACTTTAAATAGAGAAGTTCTTATATGACCAATGAAAGATGTGAATGTGTGATAAAACCATTTTAAAAGTCATTTCCTCTTGGGATTGTGAGACTTCTGATTTATGGTTTTATATTTTGTTCAGGGTTTGAATACTTTGCCATTAGTATGAATTACTTTTGTAAATCTCTTGAATGATAAGGCAGTGGAATATAAAGAAATTTACATATATATGAACATAGAAACTCTATAAAATAATGATGATGTTAAAATTGCCTTCAATGTGTGTTCAATTGTGTTTGAAGAAACACATACACATTAATATATATATACCTATGTGTGTACACGTTTACTATTTTAATCATGGTAATCATTACAGTTACCATGCTCTGTGCCTATATACATATGTATGTGTATATGTACTTATTTATACAAAACAAAATGTTAAGGAGAGCTTATACATGCATTTAATGCAAGCAAATACTTTCCCTTCAAAACTTTGTCAGAATACACATCTGGCCTGATCCAAACCACAATGTACAGATTAATCCAATTTTAATATAGATTTATTTTTTGTGTGAACCTAAATATAGTAGATGTATGTATGTATACACTGAAAAGTATGCAATAAAATAACCCAAAAGGTTATCAGTTGTCTTAACAGATTTTATAATGGTGTTATTCTTATGTACACAAGATTATTTTCTAAGTATGTGGCAAACATCATTCATTTTTTATTTATTTATTTTTGTTAGAGACCAAGGTGTCATTATGTTTTTCAGGCTGCTCTGCTCCTGGGTCCAAACAATTCTCCTGCCTCAGCCTCCCAACTAGCTGAGACTACAGGCACACAAGACTGTACCTGGCTTGCAAACACCATTTCTATTAAGAAGATATTGTAAGTCTGATAACTAAGCGATAACAGGTAACACAAATACACACACTCAAGTCATATAAAGAAGCTGAAAAATATTTAATGGCATAGGAAAATGTGGAAATATAAATTATTCACTGTTAAACTTAGGACAATTTTTAAAACTCT
Organism: Cacajao melanocephalus; assembly: GCA_963573385.1. NCBI lineage: Eukaryota > Metazoa > Chordata > Mammalia > Primates > Pitheciidae > Cacajao > Cacajao melanocephalus. Next base: position 5,117 of record CAUYLG010073114.1, read on the forward strand.
GTAACTTTTGATCTCAGCTCACTGCAACCTCCATCTCCCGGGTTCAAGCGATTCTCCTGCCTCAGCCTCTGGAGTGGCTGGGACTACAGGTGTGCGCCACCACAACTGGCTCATCTTTGTATTTTGGTAGAGATGGGATTTGACCATGTTGGCCCGGCTGGTCTCAAACTCCTGACCTCAAGTGATCCATCCACCTTGGCCTCCCAAAGTGCTGGGATTACAGGCGTGAGCCCCCGAGTCTGCCCCCAAAACTGTGTAACTTCTAATGGGAGTTTATACAGATGTAAGTATATGTAGCATGTCCTGTGGAACAATGTATTACATACAGTAATGTACACTGTCTTGGTCTTCTCTTATGACTCCTGCCAAACAGTTTCTGACGATTCATCACATAAGCTGAGAAAATGAAAGAGGACTCCCTGGTTGTCTGGGGAGGGGAATAGATCAAAGATCACCTAGACTTGTGAAATGGTGGTTCCTGATGATCTCCAGGCTTCTGACAATTTATTCTTGCTTTTCTTTTCTGATCCTTCTAATTTCTTGCCTGAGACAGACATTTTGATGCCATGTGAAAGTGCTGAGCCAACCCACATAGACTAAGTCGGGAAGACATTTAATCTCTGAAAGAACAAGATTCCTGATAAGGATGAGTGGTTTAGGCCTTGACTTGATTTTACATGGAAAAGAAAAGCAAAAGTCCGGAAATATGCACAGGTTGCCGCCAACTGTGCAAAACGCAAGGCAGCCAGGTTTCCTGGCGCATTTGTCTCTGGGTGGCGTTTTTTCAGACAGGAAGGGCGGGAGAAGACTGCTTCAAGAGAGGGCTTTTTTGAAAATCTGAAGCACTACTGCCACCGTGAGGAAATCGTTTAAAGACAGAATACGCCATTAAAGCGTCCTTCCTGGGAAGCCTCGGCGTGGGGGTTGTCTGGTCTGTGCAGAGGTAGAAGAGGCTTGGACTCGAGGCTGCGTCTTCTTGTCTTCTCCTCTAAGGCCTGAAGAGACTCCTGGACATTGGCGGTATGTAAGGCCTGAAGAGAACCTGGAGAGTGGCAGTCTTGGAGTGAACCTGCAGCTGCCAGGCGGTCCTGGCACAGGAAGTCGTGGGGTGTGGCGTCGGTTCCACTTGGTGTGGGCAGGACTGCAGGAACCCACTCAAATACACATGGAGGCTTTTGTGGGCATCTGTCTCTTCTTCCTGTGCCTTGGAGCAAGAGTCAGCAAGCTTTCTCATGCTGACGTCTTGCTATGGATCTTTGGGTCTCTGGTAGAATCAGTAACGTGCACAATCAACAGGGTTAGTCCAAGAGAAGTTTACAGGATTTGCTATTAGAACCTTCACTCTCGAGGTGCTACACCAAGGTATTGCCATGTCCAGGTCTCTTGTAAAACCTTAGATGAGTAGTCAGGGACTCTCAGCATAGAGGCCTAGCCTCTTCCACCTCTTACCAGACCACTGCCGCCAACAGGTAGTCCTCACTCGAACTCTGTAAGGGCGTAGGGTTTCGTTAAACGACATCCTCACGATGGCAGTAGTGCTCCAGATATGCCAAGAAGTCTTGTCTTGGAGCCCTCTGCTCCCGCCCTTCTTGTATGAAAAAACGCCACGCATAGGCAAAGGCGCCACCAAATGTGGCTGCCTTGCATTTTGCCCAGTTTGGGGCCAGCTGGTCTTACCGCTGCACTTTTGCTTTTGTTTTCTGCTTGAAATCAAACAAGGCCTAAACCACCCGCCCTCATCAAGAATCTTGTTCTTTTCAGACATATCCTCCTGACCAAGTCTTTGAGGGTGTGATCTACTTCACAGAGTTACAGAGATAGTACATTTCATGGTATAAAATTATCATCTTCAGGGGATGAAGGCACAAGGGGAAAATTACTTGAAATTTGGAGATCTTCTCTGGCAATCAATTTACAAATTCTAGTGTTCTTTGACCTGGCTCCCCTCCCAGACAACCAGGGAGTTCTTCATGTTCTAGCCTCATGTGTTGCATTATAGGTAGTAATTTGGCCATAGAGGAGGGATCCGATAGTTGTCATATCTGTCCACCACATATACTCCACATGGAATGATACTCATAGTACATATGTTCAATTCCTGTCGAAGTTACTCAGAGTTATATCTCATGGTTGCACCATTTAACGTCAAATGCAATATTTTCCCATGCATAACATATACTTCAAGTATTTCCTAAGACTTTACACAGTGCCTATGTGGGGAATGGATGGGTATGTTATGTTTTCTCTCTTGGAGCAAGTGTTAGCAGGCTTTCATGCAGTGTTACTCTGCTGTGAGGCGTGAGTCATTTGTTGCAGCAATGTGAGAACATCGAGGATAGACCAGTTCCAAGTGGGATGTAGCAGGAGCCAGTAAGTTTTCTGAGGGTCTCAGGGGCACCCAATTGCCTGGAGATTAGAAGGGCATAAAGAGAAATGGAACCACTGAGCCAATCAAAGAAGAGTTGTATCTTCTTCTAGTGGACTGTTGTACATAAACACATAAACCAAAAATAGTAAAGGAGATTGAAAATCAATCTACAGTTTAATAGTATTTGTCTGTTGGAAATGGTATTACCTGTGATCTCGCTTCACGTTATCATATATGACTATTACAGCAGGTATGTTTTCAAGAAGCATGATTTTTTTCTACAAATTCAAAAACAGGTGGCAAAAGTGGCATCAATAAAAATTATGCATTAGGGAACTTGTGTATTTCATCTCTCCAGAAAGGCAACTCAAAACAATCAGGAATCTATAATTAGACAATATTCTCAACATGATATGGGGGAATTTATTAAAAAAACTACAGGTAATATTATACTCAAGAGTGAAAGACTGAAAGCTTTCCTCCTAAGATCATGAACAAGGCAAGAATGCACATTTTTGCCCTTTTCTTGAACATTACACTTAAAATTCTAGCCAGAGTCATCAGGCAATGGAGATATATAAAAGGCATCCAAGTTGAAAAGAAAAAAATGGAAATTATCTCTCTTCATAAAGATGATGATCTTATAAAATGCTTTTCAAATGCAGAAAATCCATATTAGAGCTAATGAACAATATTCAGCAAGCACCACAGGATAGAAGAGTAACTTGGAAAAATTGGTGGTAGTTGTGTACACTAGCAATGAACAATCTGAAAATTCAAGAAAGCAATTCCATTTATAATAGCATCAAAATAAATCATATATGTACGGTTCTCCTGCCTCAGCCTACTGAGTAGCTGGGATTACAGGCATGCTCCGCTATACCCGGCTAATTTTGTATTTTTAGTAGAGGAGAGGTTTCTCTGTGTTGGTCAGGCTGGTCTCAAACTCCCGACCTCAGGTGATCCACCTGCCTCGGCCTCCCAAAGTGCTGGGATTACAGACATGAGCCACAGTGCCCGGCAATAAATCGTATTTTAAGGAGAATATTTAACTAAACAGATGAAAGACTTATACATTGAAAATCACAAAATATTGGAGAAGAAATTAAAGATTACCTAGATTTTTAAAAAGGACATCCTGTGGTAATGGGTTGGAAGACTAAATATTTGTAATGTGGCAATACTAGCCATAGAGATCTGTAGATTTAGTGTAATCCTAATTATTATTCCCATGAGTATTTATTTTTGGGAAAAAGCAAGTGCAAACTCTAAAGATCCTATTATATTGCGAGATATCTGAGTAACCAAAGTTTGAATAAGAAAAACCAAGGTGAAAGACGCACACTTCTATATTTGAAAAGTTACTAGAAAAGCAGTGTGGTGATCAAATAAGAATACACACCGTGATGAATGGAAGAGATGGAGAGTCTGAAAATAAACCCAGATGTTGTGGTCAACTGACTTTTCACAAAGTTATCAAGTTCATTTAATGAGACATGAATAGACTCCTCAAGAAATAGTGCTTAGATGGTTATCCACATGCAAAAGGATGAAGATAGACCTCTACCTCACATCATATGCAAAATTAACTCAAAATGTATCAAATGTCTAAAGATAAGAGCTAAAGCTATAAAACCTTCAGGGAAACTACAGGAATAAATCTTCACAACTTTTGATTTGGCAATGATTTATTAGCTATACCACCAAAACCACCAATAACAAAAGAAAAAATACATTGGACTTCCCTGAAATTAAAAACTTTTTGCATCAAAGTACATAATTCAGAACTTGAAAAGTCCTTACAGAATGGGAGGAAATATTTCCAAATCAATTATCTAAAAACTTCTAATATCCAATACATATAAAGGACTCTTAAAAACAACAAAAGACAACTCAATTTTTAAAAAATAGGCAAAGGGAGAGTGACATCACCAAAATGGTAGAGTGGAAGCAATCTGACTTTACCCTAAAGAAAACTAAAACAGCTGTCTAGTGCCAAGATTATCACAAGCAATATTGCAGAACTGAAAATTGAGAATGATGATCTATGGGGCCACAAGAGAGTGAATACATATGAGCGGTTGGAAAGATTAATGGACTACTCTCTCCGTGATTCCCCAACCTGAAGCTGCTAGGCACCATGTAGAAAAGTCCCCCTGAACTCAGTTTCCTCTGTAAAATGTGAGATCCAGGTAGGCAGCTAGCTTATCACCCGTTTTGGTGTCCTTTGCAGGAATGCTATTCTTGCCTCACACGCTAGAAAACATCCTGACTGCCTATAGGAAGAAAAATCTCTGAGGGCAGCTACAGACAAAAAGTGGAGCTGAAGCTAGCAACCCCAGTGCATTAAATTTGGGGACTCCTCTTTTACTCAGACAAAGAAGATCTCAAACCAGAGAGGGCATCAGCAGCAACATGAAAATGAACAGGAGTGGAAAAAGAAAAAAACAACAAAAAACAGGAAGGGCTATACTTTGGCCGGGCATGGTGGCTCACGCCTGTAATCCCAGCACTTCGGAAGGCTGAGGCAGGCAGATGACCTGAGGTCGGGAGTTCAAGACCAGCCTGGTCAATATGGTGAAACCGTGTCTCGACTAAAACTACAAGAAGTAGCTGGGCATGGTGGCGCATGCCTGTAATCTCAGCTAGGGAGGCTGAGGCAGGAGAATCTCTTGAGACCAGGAGGCAGAGATTGCAATGAGCTGAGATCTTGCCATTACCCTCCCACCTGAGCCACAGAGTGAGACTCCATCTCAAAGAAAGGCTATACTTAGATAAAACAGATTGAAAGTCAAAAACCATAAAGAGAGAAAAAGAAGGTCACTGTATAACAATGAAAATATCAATACAGCAAGAGGATATAACAATTGTAAATATGTACGTACCCAACACTGGAACACACAAATATATAAGGCAAACATTTGAAGATCTAAACAGAGATAGATTGGTGTACAACGATACTGGGAGATGTCAGTACTCCACTTTCAGTAGTGGACAGCTTATCCAGACAAGGAAACATTGGAATTAATCTATACTCTAGACCAAATAGACTTAACTAACATTTACAGAATATTTCATCCAATTGCTGTAGAATATACATTCTTGTCATCAGCAGATGGAACATTCTCCAGGATAGAGCATATGTTAGGCCACAAAACAAGTCTCCACAATTTAAGAAAAGACCTGAAAATATGAAATTACTAGAAGAAGAGACTGCGGAAATGCTTTAAACATCGTTCTGGGCAAAAATCTTTGCATATGATGCAGCAAATTTTTCTATAAGACCTGAAAAACACTGGCAATCAAAACAAAAATAGACAAGTGAAAGTAAATCAAGCTAGAATGCTTCTGCACAGTAAAGAAAACAATAAAGTGAAGAGACAACCTACAGCAATAGAGACTATCTTATCAAACTATTCATCTAACAATAGAATAATAAATCACAATATTAAACAAACCCAGCTCAATAGCCAAAAACCAAATTTTCTGATTTACAAATGGGCAAATGATCTGAATAGACATTTCTGAAAGAAAGACACAAATGGCTTTTCATTCTGAAAGAAAGACATGAAAGACACACAGATATATGAAAAATGTTCAACATCACAAATCATCAGGGAAATGCAAATCAAAACCACAGTGAGATACCATATTACCCCAGTTCAAATGGCTCTTACTAAAAAGACAGAAAATAATAGATGCTGCCTAGGAGGCGAAGAGGAATGCTTGTATACTGTTGCTGGAAATGTATATTAATACAGCCACTATGGGACATAGTATGGAGTTTCCCCAAACAGCTAAAAATAGAGTTACGTATGATGCAGCAATCCCACTGCTGAGTAGATATCCAAAAGAAAGGGAATCAGTACAGCAAAGAGATATATGCATTCCCATGTTTATTGGATCATTATTCCCAATAGCCAAGATATAGAATCAACCTAAATGTTCACTGATGGATGAATGGATTAAGAAAATATGGCATGCATATAAAATGGAAGATTATTAAGCTAGCAAGATGAATAAAATCCTGTCATCTGCAGCAACATGAATGGAACTGTAGGACACTATGTTAAGTGAAATAAGCTAGATACCTAAAGACAGATTATCACATGTCCTCACTCGTATGTAGGAGCTTAAAAGAATCCATCTCACAGAAGTATAGAGTAGAATGGTGGACACCAGAAGTTAGGAACAGAGGGGAATGAAGAGAGGTTGGTTAATGGCTACAAAAATACAGTTAGAGAGAAGGAGTAAGTTCTAGTGTTCAGTAGCAAAGTTAGGGTGACCATAGTTAACAATAGTTTAATGCTTGTTTCCAAATAGCTAAAAGAAAGTTTGAAATATTCCCAGCACAAACAAATAATAAATGCATTAGGTGATGAGTATCCCAGTTACCCTTTTTTGGTTATTACACATTTTATGGATGCATGAAAATATATGTTCTGCATAAATATGTATAATTATGTACAAATTTTAAAAACAGGCAAAGGTCTTAAATAGACAAGTCTCCAGAGAAGATGTATGAATAGCCAACAATTCCATGAAAGATGTTTCCATTATTGGTCTTTTCAGAAACATAAATCGAAACCACCTCATGATACCATTTAACACCCAGTAGAATGGCAATTACTTGAAAAGAACTAATATTGGTGAGGAGGTGGAGAAATTGGAGCTCTTCTAGAGTGTTGGTGGAAATGCTAAATTGTGCCCCTGCTACAGAAAAGTTTATCAGTACTTCAAAAATTTAAACATAGAAGGAACCATATGAGCTAGCAACTGTACTCCCTAAGTATCCTAAGTATACACTGCAAATGATTGAAAACAAATACTCAAACAAGTACATGTGTATATTCACTGTATATATTTATTAGCAATACCCAAAAGGTGAACACAAGCAAACATCCATCAGTTGATGAATGGATAAACACAATGTGATATATACATATGGATATTATTGAGCTACAAAAACAAATGAAGTACTGACATATATTACAACATGGATGAAATTTGAAAACATGCTAAATGAAAGAAGACAAAAAAGGCCACTTAATGCGATGATCAGTGGTGAGGGAAAGTAGATTAGTGTTTGCTAGGGGTTGGGCAGAGAGTGGAATGAGAATGACTGCTTGATGGGTCCAGGGTTTTCTTTTGTGGTAATAAAAATGATTTGCCACTAGATAGAGGTAATGCTTGCACTGCGTTGTAAATGTACTAAATGCTACTGAATTTGACATATTTTAGTGGTTAATTTTATGTTACATGAATTTTACCAACACAGTTTTAACAAGAGCCAATATTTTTAAACCTATCATTATTTCCAAAAATAACTAATCATATTTGAAAAGTACTCAAGTTATCAGTGGAGAAAACTCGTTTTAACCATTATACTACAGAGAAATTTGAACATTAGTTTATAAATGTACATGCTATATGTGCATAGGAAAGAGACCGTAATACGTAGCGTAGATATTTTTAAAGTGATTATTTCTTCTCATTATGTTTGACCTACCATATGTTTTCTGCTTATAATTTCTTAAAGTTCTTGTAGAGTAAAATATTTTTAAAATCTCACTCAAAAGCATATATGGATATGGATAGAGTCAAAGATTATAAAATGATGCTGAAGATTTTGTACAAAATTTCAAACAGTATGAATCCAGTTATTTGAATGTAAATTGTGTGTGCGACTCTGTGTGTATTCATATCTGTTTATATGCATATACATATTTTAAAATGCCTTATATATGTTTTTTGAAGACAGGATCTCACCCTGTCATCCAGGCTGGAGTGCAGTGGTGTGATCATGGCTCCCTGCAGCCACGACCTCCTTGGGCTAAGTTAATCCTGTTACCTCCACTTCCTGCGTAGCTGGGTCTACAGGTGCATGCCGCCATGCCCAGCTATATTTTGTATTTTTTGTAGAGATAGGGTCTTGCTAAATTTCCCGGGATGGTCTCAAACTCTCAGGCTCAAGCAATCAGCCTCTCAAAGTGTTGCGATTACAGTCATGAGCCACCGCATCAGGCCAATGCCATATATTTTATATTATGGTCAGTGTTATACTGAGTATATGTTTAAATATGATATTTTTAGCCAACAAATTCATATCTTTAATTCATAGTTATATAACAGAGACATTAATGAAACATTGTAGCTACATGTGAGTGGTGCGAATGCATCCACCTTACAGTTTCCTTATTCATATATAAGTGACTGAATGTGAGAGATGCGTATTTCAATGATCATTTATTGAATTTTGTTTTCCTTCTTTTGAGTTTTTAAAGATAAAATTCAAAGGTACGAATTAGAGCTAAGGCTGGGCGCAGTGGGTGACGCCTGTACTCTCAGCATTTTGGGAGGCCAAGGCAGGTGGATCATGTGGTCAGGAGTTCGAGCACAGACTGATCAACATGGTGAAATTCTGTTTCTACTAAAAATTAGCTGGGTATTGTGGCATCTGCCTGTAATCTCAGCTACAAAGGAGACTGAGGCAGGAGAATCGCTTGAACCTGGGAGGCGGAGCTTGCAATGAGCCAAGATTGCGTCATTGCACTCCAGCCTGAGCAACAAGAGGGAAACTCCATCTCAAAACAAAAAAATGAGAGTTAAAATCTCAAGAATAATTTAAAACTCCAAATTTTCAGAGGTTTAAGTATGTATAATATACATATTTATATGTGTTTAGGTATAAACACATTTTAGATTAAAAAGAGCAAACTGAGAACTTATTGTTTAATGACTAGTGCAACCACAAATTTCTTTTCTACTAATTTATTGTCTAAAATCAAGAAATTGAAAATTTTATATGACAATGTCAAAACCTGGTCAGGAATCAAATTTTAGAATGAAAATTTTTACTCTAAAATACAATACATAGCTAAATCAAATTTTTTTTTTTTTCCTGAGACGGACTCTCCCTCTGTTGCCGAAGCGGGAGTGCAGCGGCGCAGTCTCAGTGTTTAATACACAGTTGTGTGGCATTGCTTTTCTCTTTATCAGCACATTTTTTTAACTTCTTTGCAAATCCCACCTCTTTGTTACTAATATGAAAATATAGGACTGATTTCCTAACTGATAAACAGTAACACACACGCAAAGCAAACTCCTAGGACACAGTTGTAAGCCACTGCAGTTTAATGACCCAGGAAAATGTTTGTGTTCCAAGGTTACACAATGAAACCATAAGACAAAATCCTGGAATCCATTTGATTAGCATTTATACTCATTATTGTATTTGTGTACATTCAAGTAGGGTTCTGTGTGTCTGTCCAGCTTGAGAGCTATCTGGACTCTTATGTTAGTGTCCCACTAAGCAGTGGCCTCCCTCTCAACTTACAAGGCCTACTGACTAGGTCAGAACATGGAGTAAAATTCCCGGGGAACCTGGGTAGGGAGTCAGGACAAGAACCACGTGGCCTGGTGCCTAATTTGCTCTCCTCCAAGACCTTAAATGTCAACACTTTTTTTTTCTTTCTCTTTAAGCATGGATCCCTGAGTTCTGTCCACAATACTACAAGACAATTTGATATCATAATAGAACACTGCAGATGCAATGCTGAGTGAAGAAGAGTAGAAATGGGAAGGCTTGGTTGTGCGGAAACTGAGTTCTTGGAAAAAGGAGATACTTGATGAGGGTGAGTGGATTAGATCTCAATTTAATATCCAATGGAAGCCGAAAGCAAAATGCTAAGAGAAGAAAACCTTTACACAAATTTAGCAAAATATTAGGTAGCCATAGTTTCTGGTGTCTTTGTCTGTTCTTGGCCTTTTTTTTTTTTGAAATGTGATGGGCGGGAGAGGAGTGTCTGGAACAAAGTTAGTTGGCTTTTCTCGGGCAATACTGCCATCATGCGGAAATAGTTTCATAGCATCCAAAGCCGTGAGGGTTTCCTCCAGGTAAGCCCTAGCACTTGAAGAAGGAAAAGCCAGTGCAGGCTGAACAGGCCCAAGACCCAAGCGGGCCTTCCTACCGTTTTCTCTGAGGCCTGGCAGAAGCAATGGACAAATGCAAAGTCTTAGCGAAGTAGCTGGTGTGTGAGGGACCAGGACTGAGCCAGCTGCTTCCAGGAAGTCTTGGCACAGGAAATAGAGGACAGGGCCTCAGTTTCCTCATAGTGGGAACGAGACTAGAAGATGACACAGCCAAGTACAGACCCTTGGGGCATTTATGTTATGAATATGACCTTGGGAGTTTTGGCAATCTGGCTGTCCCTGTGTTACGGGGCTGTGACATTTATAGCAGCGTTGTTAGATGGCAATGGACAGGCCAGTTCCAGGGAAGATCTATCTGAACCCAGTGTCTTTCCCATGGTCCTTGATACAGGAAAATTCTAAACACCATTGCCTATAGCTAGAGGGACCTCTGTAGAGGAGTGGGGATACACTGACATGCCTATGTGGGCCAGCTCATCTTTTAGGAGAGCCGATTTGCTTAAGTGGATGAAGGCCAAGAATGTGATGGAAGGCCTAAGCAATTATTGGAGTGCACAAGCCAGCAGCTTCTGTGACTTTATAAGTTCAGGAGAAAGTCTTTTGTCATAATAGGATGCCGATGTCATCTCAGTTCTCTCAAGGAGGCCACATAGGTTAGCTCTTTTCTGTTGGATGCCCCTCAGAATGATGACATTGTTTAGGCCTGAGGAAATCATTATTTACTGTATCCTAGCTAGTATTTTCTGTACCAGCTTCAAAGTTATTTCCTCATGAAGATATCCAACCTTTGGTATGGAGACCTCCAGATACTCTATGGCTCATAATTGAGGAATCAACAAGGGTTGCTAAAATTGTATGGGTGACTTGTTTCTCATGACATTCTTCTTCAGAGTTTATTATCTCACTATCTGAATCATTAGTGAAAGGAATTAATGTTAGTCTCGTTCTGCACTGTGACATTACGGTGGTTCAAGAGCTTGTTTGGGGATGACCTCTCCTGGCCTCTGAGGATTCAGACAGGCATTCCAGGCAGGGTAAGGCATTCTAGGGTAACCTGGCTTTGTTGACATGTTTGACTGTGTGTAGCTCTCCCTCTAGCTGGTTTTGTTGAGTTGAGTGATGGTCTGCAGGCATAGATGCTATTGACATGCATGAGTGTCTTGGAGACCGTCTGGGAAGCATTTCTCTAAGATCCTTGTTCCTGGGAAGGGTAAAAAGGGTATCTTACCTCCCCAGAGTGTTTCATCTAAAATAGACTGAGATAGCTGCTAAACTGCCTCCTGTGGAGGAATAGTTTGACCCGACCATTTTCGTGGAAGAATACGGACCTACCTATGGGACAGTGTCTCATATCTGAAGGTAGAAATGCTGGTGGTCCCAAATCTAGAATTATTTAGGCTAAGGGAGCTTTTATTCGCCCCTTGCTGACTATCTTTAATAGAGGCCATGTGCCCAACGAGTGGACGGAAGCCTGGGAAGGAAATCAGGCCTAGCCGAGTACCAGTGGTCGTGACAAGGAGGTTGATTGGTGTCTTCTGCAAGGGAGGATAGTGTGGAGGGGCAGTGAGGCTATCATTACCATTTACGTTGGATACATGTCATTCACCTACACCAGGTCGTCCTTTTTTTTTTGAGATGGAGTATCGCTCTGTCGCCCAGACTGGAGTTCAGTGGCGTGATCTTGGCTCACTGCAACCTCTGCCTCCTGGGTTCAAGTGACTCTCCTGCCTCAGTGTCCAGAGCAGCTGGAACTACAGGCGCGTACCACCATGCCCATCTAATTTTTGTATTTTTAGTAAAGACGGGGTTTCACCATATTGGCCAGGCTGGTCTCTAACTCCTGACCTAGTGATCCACCCTCCTGGGCCTCCCAAAGTGCTGGGATTTCAGGCGTGAGCCACCGTGCCCGGCCCCTCACAAAATCTTAATTGCATTCTCTGTGTCCTCATAAACTGCCATTCCCTGTCTCTGATTTAGGGAGAAAAGCAAATTATTGAACCTTGAGGATTAAGCCTACCACACCGTTAGAGAAATCAGAAAGCAAAGTGTATGTTACTCTATTTCTAACGTACCATAACCTTAAACCAAACATATAGTCGAGTATGTATTGTAGAGAGCCAGTATGCACATTGTGATGTATCTGTAAAAATTTAAACAAAAAATGAATAGTGTCTACTTTTCTAAAAGAATGCTTTTGAGTGTGTATTTTGCAGATTTACCTTCATTTGCACTGAAGACTTGAAATGTTGAAAACAATGTTTAGTATTTATAATATTCAAAATAATTAATGCTCCTGAAAGCTTTGTTTAAATACACACTTGATCTGCTCCAAACCACAATGTAGAGTGTAACTGAATTTCAATACAGATTTGTTATTTGCATGAAATTAGAAATGTATGTATAGCTGGGCATAGTGGCTCACACCTGTAATCCCAGCACTTTGGGAGGCCAAGGTGATTGTGTCACTTGTGGTCAGGAGTTCAAGAACAGCCTGGCCAACATGGCAAAACCCCATGTCTACTAAAAACACAAAACAATTAACTAGGCCTGGTGGCATGCGCTTGTAATCCCAGCTACTCAGGAGGCTGAGGCAGGAGAATCACTTGAACCTGGAGGTTGCAATGAGCCGAGATTGGGCCATTTCACTCCAGCCTGGGTGACAGAGAGAGTTTTGGTCTCAAAAAAAAGGAGTGTATGTGTGTGTGTATATATATGTATATATATATATATATATGTGTGTGTATATATATATATAAGTACATACATGAAAATAATCCAAATTTATTATTGCCTTGACAAATTTTATGGTAGTGCTTTCTTCTTTATTAGTACATGGATTTTTCTGAATCTTCGTCAAGTATTATTGTTTTGTTTTGTTTTGTTTTCTGAGACGGAGCCTCACTCTGTTGCCCAGGCTGGAGTGCAGCAATCTCAGTACAATGTAGCCTCTGCTGCCCAGGTTCAAGTGATTCTTTTGCCTCAGCCTCCCGAGGAACTGGGATTACAGGAACCTGCCACCGTGCCTGGCTAATTTTTGTAGTTTTAGTAGAGACAGGGTTTCACCATCTTGGCTAGGCTAGTCTTGAACTCCTGACCTCAGGTGATCCACTGCCTTGGCCTCCCAAAGTGCTAGGATTACAAGGTGTGAGCCACAGCACTCGGCCAAGCATTATTCTTTAATTAACTAGTGGGAGAATAGTGTGAGACTTATATCTTGAAGACAGATTATAAAATACAGACACACACACACACACACACACACACACACACACACACACAGACACACCCCATAAAGTCTCAGGAAATACTTGAAGAATATGTAGTGGCATGGGAACATGCCATGTTTTGATGTTAAATGACGAGACCACGAGATGAAACTCTGAATAACCTTGATAGGAACTGAACCTATGTAGTATGAGTATCATGTCACGTGGAGCACATATGGCAAGCAGTAATGACAGCTATCTGGTCCCTTCTCTGTGGTTCATTCCAAATTGTTGCTGACAATGCAGCAGATGAGCTAGAACATGAAGAACTCCCTGGTTGTCTGGGAGGGGAGCAAGGTCAGAGACCACCAGGATTTGCAAATTGTTTTCTGGAGAAGATCTCCAAGCTTCAAGCAATTTTCTCCTTGTGCCTTCCTCCCCAGCATTATCCCCTGAGGGAGACAGTTTGATGCTATGGAAAGTACTGGACCTATAACTCTGTGGTAATTTATAATCATATAGACTAGGTGAGGAGGAATTTAAATTTCTGAATAAGATTTCTGATGAGAGTGGATGGTTTAGGCCTTGGTTTGATTTCAGATGGAAAACAAAAGCAAAAGTGCCACAGTAAGACCAGGTGGTTCCAAACTGGGCAATAAAGCAAAACAACCATGTTTCCCGTGCCTTTGCCTCTGGGTGGCGTTTTTTTCAGACAGGAAGGGTAGGAGAAAAGGTCTCCAAGACACCTCTTGGCACATCTAGAGCACTACTGCCACCGTGAGGAGGCAGTTTAATGACACCCTACGCCATTTCAATGTCCTTCCACTGAGGACTACCCATTGGGGAAGGTCTGGCCCGTGGTGAGGGGGAAGAGGCTTGATCTCCATGCTGCTCATCCTTGTCTTCTCGTCTAAGGCCTTAAAAGAAACCTGGACAGTGGCAGTGTCTTGGTGTAGAACCTGAAGAGTGAAGGAAAGCAAATCCTGTAAACGTCCCGTGGTAAAACCCTGTTCCTTGTTTGCGGTACTGATCCTACTAGAGACCCAAAGACCCGTAGAAAGATGCAAGCATGTGAGAGCCTGCCAGCTCTTGCTCCAAGGGGCAGGAACAGGAGACAGGTGCCCACAATAGCCTGCATGTGTATTTGAGTGGGTTCCTGCAGTCCTGCCCACAACATGGGGATCCGCGGCCCCGCCCCACGACTTCCTGTGCCAGGACCGCCTGGCAACCTCTGATTCCCTCTAAGCCCTTCGCTCTCCAGTTTCTACACCAAGATACCACCAACGTCCAGGCATCTCCTAAGACCTTAGAGAAGAAGCCAGGAAGTCCTAGCCTGAAGCCCAATTCTCTTCCACCTCCGTACAGATCAGACCTTCCCCCATAGCGAAGCTTCCAGGGAAGGACGCTGTAATGGCGGATTCTGTCTTCAAACCATTTCCTCACGGTGGCAGTAGTGCTTCACATTTTCATGGAAGCGCTGTCTTGTAGCCCTCTTCTCCCGCCCTTCCTGTCTGAAAAAACGCCTCCCAGAGACAAAGGCGCTACTCAACCTTGGTGCCAGGAGATTTGTCCAGTTTGGTGCAACCTGGTCTTACTGTTGAAGTTTTACTTTTCTTTCCATCTGAAAACAAAATGAGGCCTAAACCACTCATACTCATCAGGAATCTTGTTCTTTCAGAAATTAAATATACTCTTCATTGAGTCTATCTGGGTATGATTTACTCCACACAGTTACAGGTCCAGCAAGTTCCATGGCATCAAATTGTCTTTTCAGGTGAGAAATTGGGTGGATGAAGGTAAAATAAGGAAAAAATTATTTAAAACTTGGAGAAGATCTTTGGCAAACAATTTACAAATCCTGGTGGTCTTTAATTTGGTTCCCCTGTCAGACAACTGGACAGTTCTTCATGTTCTAGCCTCATGTGTTGCATTGTAGGTAAAAAGTTGGCGTAAGCCATAGGGTGAGGACCAGACAGCAGTCATCACTCCCTGCCATATATGCTCCACATGGCGTGATCCTCATTGTCCTTATGTTCAGTTCCCGTGGAGATTACTCAGTTTCATCTCATGGTCTCATCATTTAACAATAGAACACAGCATGTTCCCATGCATTACATATTCTTCAGGTATTTCCTGAGACATTAGATGCTGTGTGTGGTTGGGATGAGTGTGTGTTTTATGTTCTGTCCCTTGGAGCAAGTGTTAGGAGGCTTTCAGGCAGTGTTACTCTTATCAGGGTCCTTTAATGCAGCAGTATGAGATCACCAAAGACAGGCCTGTTCCAGCTGTGATAAAGCAGGAGCCAGGATGTCTTCTGATAGTCTCAAGGGCATCTAGTTGTCTAGAGACTGAAAGGACCTAAAGTTTTACGTCTTCCAGTGGAATCGTTTTTTGTTTTTGTTTTTTTAGATGGAGTCTTACTCTGTCACCCAGCCTGGAGTGCAGTGGCACGATCTCAGCTCACTGCATCCCAGGTAGAAGGGATTGTTTTGTATCAGCCTCCAGAATAGCTGAGACTATAGGCGGGCTCCACCTTGTCCAGCTAATTTTTGTATTTTTGGTAGAGATGGGGTTTCACCATGTGGGCGAGGCTGGTCTCAAACTCCTGACTTCAGGTGATCCGCCTGTCTTGGTCTCCCAGTGTGCTGGATTACAGGCATAAGCCACTGTGCCTGGCCGTTTTATTTATTTATTTATTTGTTTGTTTGTTTATTTACTTACTTAGTGGAGTTGTTACACATAAAGGGATGGGAACCAAAAAGAGTGAAAAGGATTGAAAATCAATCTACATTTTAAAACTACTTGTCTGTTGGAAATAACATTACCCATGATCTCACTTTGTTAGTGGTGGTAGAGAACCGAGTTACCCTGAGTAACAGGTGGCATATCCGTATGGATCCACAGCAACCTCAGTCCTTGCCTCCTCAGAAGAAAGGATTAGACTGAGGGGCATAAAGCAGAAAAGAGACTGAGGCAAGTTTTAGAGCAGGAGTGGACATTTGTTTAAAAGGCTTTAGAGCAGGAAAGAAAGGAAAGAAAGAACCCTTGGAAGAGATCCAAGTGGGTGCCTGAATGGCCAAGAGAACAAAAAGACCTTTTAACCTTGATCCTGGGACCTTACAGGCTCGCCTCTTTCCCATGATTCTTCCTTTAGGGTGAGCTTTCCGCATGTGCAGTGCTCTCCTTACCATTTGGAATTGAGCACTGCACAATGTGTTTAGGGAGTTATACACATGCCCATCTGCGGCTTTCTTCCTTTTTCCAGTGGCATGTACCCGGAACATCATATTTCATCATTTTGTCTCTTAACATGCATGCCCAAGAAGCTACTTCTCCCTGTGGCCTGCATTCAATTCCCACTTTTAATATTAACCGGCGTGGACCATCAGGAGATTGTCTCTCCCTGGCTGCCAAACCATCAGTTTTAGAAAGACAATGTGATAATTGCCAAAAGATCATGGGACATTCCTAGTGGGTGGGGAGAGCCCTTTCCTGCCCTGCTCATTGCCTATCTAACTACCTGTAACAACTTTACTTTTTCATGTATCACTGTTGTGTCAGGCATATTTTGAAGAAGCATGAGTGTTTCTACAAATTCAAAACCAGGTGGCAAAAGTGACATCAATGAAAATGGGGGCCGGGCGAGGTAGCTCATGCCTGTAATCTCAGCACTTTGGGAGGCTGAGGTGGGGGATCATCTGAGGTCAGGAGTTCGAGACCAGCCTGGCCAACATGGCAAAACTTTGTCTCTACTAAAAATACCAAAAATTAGCCAGGTATGGTGGTGGGCACCTGTAATCTCAGCTACTTGGGAGGCTGAGGCAGGAGTATCGCTTGAACCTGGGAGGCGGAGGTTGCAGTGACCCGAGATCACGCCATTGCACTCCAGCCTGGGTAACAAGAGTGAAACTCTGTCTCAAAAAAAAAAAAAAGAAAAGAAAAGAAAAACAAAATGATGCCGTAGACACTTTTCTAGTCCATCTCTCCAGAAAAGCAACTTAAAACAATCAATAATCTATAATTAGAAGATCATTTTCTCAGCATGATATATGGGCCATTTATTAAAAACCTACAGCTAATAATATAGTCAAGACAGAAAGACTGAAAGCTTTGCTTCTAAAATCATGAACAGGAGAAGAACGCCCACTTTTGTCACTTCTATTGGACATTATACTTAAAACTCTAGCCGGGGCAGCAGACAATGAAGATATATAAAAGACATCCAAGTTGAAAAGAAAAAATGGAAATTATTTCTCTTCATAAATATGATGATCTTATGAAAATGCTTAAAAATCCAGAAAAAATAATATTAGAGCTAGTGAACAATATTCAGCAAATACCACAGGATAGAAAATAAAAATTAGTTGTAGTTGTATTTTTGTACACTAGCAATGAATAATCTGAAAATTAAATTAAGAGAGCATTTCCCTTTACAATAGCATTAAAATGAATCGTATTTTTAGGACAATGGTTAAAGTCTTGTACATTGAAAATCACAAAATATTGGAGAAGAAGTTAAAGACAACATGGATTTTAAAAAAGAACATCCTGTGATAATGGGTCTGAAGACTAAATATTTTGTTATCTTTCTGTGAAGATTTTAAAGGTAAAGTGTAAGGGGAACAATTAGTAATAAGAATTTGAGAAGAATTAAAAAGCCTAATTTTCAGAGGTATAAGTATGTATTATACATCTGCTTATATTGTATAGAAATATGTATTTATATGTTTATGTAGGTATAAATATATACAGGCATGGTGACTCACACCTGTAATTCCTGCACTTTGGGAGGCCTCAGTGGGTGGATCCCCTGAGGTCAGGAGTTGGAGACCAGCCTGGACAACATGGCAAAACACTGTTCTCTACTAAAAAGACAAAAATTGGGTGTGTGTGATGGCCCATGTCTATGCTCCCAGCTACTCAGGAGGCTGAGGCCAGAGAATCTCTTGAACCCAGGACGTGAAGGTTGAAGTGAGCCAAAGTCACACTACTGTATTCCAGCTTGGGAGACACTGCGAGACTCCATCTCTCTCTCTCTCTCTCTATGTGTATATATGTGTGTGTATATATATATATATATATATATATATTTATATTAGATTTAAAACTGAAAATTGAGAACTTATGTTTTGATGAATAGTCCAATTAGGAAGTTCTTTGCAAATATTTTCTTGTCTAAAATTCAGATATTACAAATTTTTTATGAGAATATCAAAAACTCTTCAGAAATCAAATGTGAAACTTTTAATTCTTCAACCTTATGTATAGCTAAATTCAATTAAAATGTAAATTTATTGTGGTGTTTGACTTTACATAGAACTTTTTATCTATGTATTGAAAAAAAATGGGAGTAAATATGGAAATGGTTATCAGTGTTTAATATACAGTTTTGTGACACTGCTTTTCTCCTCATCAGAATATGGTTACTGTTTTACTCTGCAAGTTCAATATCTTTGTTACTAATGAGAAAATACAGGACTAATTCCTAACGGAAAAACAGTAAGACACATATACAACAAAGTTATAGGACACAGTCTTAAGTCATAGCCATTTAATGACATTGGAAAATATTTCTGTTCCAATGTTAAATAATGAAATCATGAGACAAAATTCTGTGATCCACCTGATTAGAATTTACAATCCTTCCTATATTTGTGTCCTTTCAAGTAGGGCTTTGTGTGTCTTGTCAGGCGGGAGAGTTATCTGAACTCTTACGTTAGAGCCCCACTAAATATCAGCCTCCCCCTCAACATATAAGGCCTAATGACTAGGTCAGATCATGGAGTAAAAATCCCAAGGGGCCGGGCACGGCAACTCATGCCTGTAATCCCATCACTTTGGGAGCCAAGGCAGGTGGATTACGAGGTCAGGAGTTCAACACCAGCCTGACCAACATGGTGAAACCCCATCTCTACTAAAAATACAAAAATTAGCTAGGTGTGGTGGCACGCACCTGTAATCCCAGCTATTCAGGAGGCTGAGGCAGAAGAATCTCTTGAACTCAGGAGGCAGAGGTTCCAGTGAGCCGAGATCCCGCCACTGTGCTCCAGCCTGGTGACAGAGCAAGACTCCATCAAAAAAACAAAAAACAAAAACTCCCAGGAAACCTATGTAGGGAGTCAGGACAAGAACCACGTGGCCTAGTGCCTAGATTTGCTCTTCTGAAAGACCTTAGGGGTAAGATTTTTCTTTTCTTCTCTCCTTAGGCATGGAAAGCTAAGGTCCGTCCACAATACAAGACTATTTGACATCATAATAAAACACTGCAGATATGATGCTGAGTGATGAAGAGTAGAAATGGGAAAACTTGGTTGCGCAGAAACTGAGTTCTTGAAAATAGGAGATGCTTGATGAGGGTGAGTGGATTACAGCTCAGTTTAACATCCGATGGAAACCAAAAGCAAGCGGCTAGGAGTGGAATATGTTTCCACAAATTGAGGAAAATGTTGGGTAACCATGGATTCTAGTGTCTTTGTCTCTTCATGGACTTTTTTTTTTTTGTAAACATTCAAACAAAAAGCTGATAGTGTCTACTAAAGTAATATTCCTGACATCCTATTTTAAGATTTACCTTTATTTACCCTGAAGGCATGAAATGTTGAAATATAAGACGTAGTACTGATGACATTCAAATGAATTTACGCTCCTCAAAGGTTTGTTAAAATATACACTTGGTCTGATCCAAACCATAGTGTACATAATAATCCACTTTTAATACAAATTTATTTTTTGCTTAAATTAATAATGTACGTTTTGAAAGATATGCATGGATATAATCAAAATGTTCATGAATTGCCTTGACAAGTTGTATGGTAGCAGTTTTCTTATTTATTTATTTATTTTTGAGAGGGAGTCTCACTCTGTTGCTCAGGCTGGAGTGCAGTGACACGATTTCAGCTCATCACAACCTCCGTTTCCTGGGTTCAAGCAATTCTCCTGCCTCAGCCTCCCGAGTAGCTGGGATTACAGGCATATGCCACCATGCCTGGCTAATTTTTTGTATTTTTAGTAGAGATGGGGTTTCTCCATGTTGGTTGGGCTGGTATCGAACTCCTGACCTGAGGTGATCCACCAGCCTTGGCCTCCCAAAGTGCTGGGATTACCTGTGTGAGCCACCACAACTGGCCTTCTTCATTATTAATGCATGGATTATTCTTAATATTGGTCGAGCATTTTTCTTTAATTTACTAGTTGAAGAATATTGTAATCCTTATACCTAAAAGACAAATTATAAAACTCTCAGAGAAACACTCAATTATAAACACACACAGCCCATAAATTCTCAGGAAATAGTTGAATATGTAATGGCATGGGCACATGCTGTGTTTTGATGTTAAATGATGAGACCATGACATGAAACTTGGAGTCACCTTGACAGGAATTGAACATATGTCCCATGAGTATCGCGCCATGTGGAGTATATATGGCATGCAGTAAAGAGTGACATCTGGTTTCTCCTCTGGTGGCTCATGCCAAATTGCCTCCAGAGCACCACAAAAGGCTCATAAAGCTCTCGAAATCCTGTGAACTCCTTGGATGTCTCACAGGCGAGCCAAGGCAAAGACCTTCAGGATTTTTTAATTGCTTGCCTGAGAAGATCTTTTCCCAGCTTTCGGCCCTTTTCTCCTTTTTGTGCATTCAGCCACCGAATTTATCCCCTGAAGGAGAAAGTTTGATGCCATGGAAATTACTGGACCTGTAACTGAAGCAAATCAAACTCATACAGACTAGTTCAGGAGAATATGTAACTTTTGAAATAACAAGATTCCTGATGATGGCAGATGGTTTAGGCCTTGGTTTGATTTCTTTCTCTTTTTTTTTGAGACGGAGTTTTGCTCTTGTTGCCTAGGCTGAAGCGCAATGACGTGATTTCAGCTCACTGCCACCTCCGATTCCTGGGTTCAAGCAATTCTCCTACCTCAACGTCCCTGGTAGCTGGGATTACAGGTATGCACCACCAGGCCTGACTAATTTTGTATTTTTAGTAGAAACCAGGTTTTTCCATGTTGGTGAGGCTGGTCTCGAACTGCCGACCTCAGATGATCTGCCCACTTCGGCCTCCCAAAGTGCTGGGATTACAGGTGCCAGCCACTGTGCCCAGCCTTTGGTTTGATTTCAAGTTGAAAATAAAAAGAAAAATTGCAGCAATAAGACCAGCAGGCTTCAAGATGTGCAAGATGTAAGGCATCCAGGTTTGGAGCACCTTTGTCTATGGGTGGCGTTTTTTCAGACAGAAAGGGCGGGAGAAGAGGGCGCCAAGACAGGGTTTCTTGGCATACCTGGAGCACTACTGCCATCGGGTGGATATCGTTTAACGAATCCCTATGCCATTACAGAGTTCTTCCTGTTCTACCTGTTGGGGAAGGTCTGGTATGTGGGGAGGTGGAAGAGGATTGGGCTTCATGCTGGGAGTCCTTGCCTTCTTGTCTAAGGCCATAAAAGAGACCTGGACATTGGCGGTATCTTGATACAGAACCTGGAGAGTGAAGGTTCTGAAAGCAAATCCTGTAAACTTCCCGTGGAATAACCCTGTTCCGTGTGCGCATTACCGATGCTACCAGAGACCCAAAGACCACGTGAAAGCCTACTGACTCTTGCTCCAAGAGGCAGGTAACAGAGACAGATGCCCACAATGGCCTCCATGTGTATTTCAGTGGGGTCCTGCAGTCCTGCCCACACCAGGAGGAACCGAGGCCCCGCCCCACAACTTCCTGTGCCAGGACCACCTGGCAGCTGCTGCTTCACTCCAAGCCTATCACACTCCAGATTCTACACCAAGATAGTACCAATGTCCAGGTCTCTCTTCAGGTCTTACAGGAGAAGACAGAAAGACCTAGCCTGGAGCCCAAGCTTCTTCCACCTCCGCACAGATCAGACCTTCCCCTGCAGCAAGGCTTTCTGGGAAGGAGGCTGTAATGGCGTAGCTTGTCTTTAAACGACTTCCGCACGGTGGCAGTAGTGCTCCATATTTTTAAGGATGCCCTATGTTGGATCCCTTTATCCCGCCCTTTCTGTCTGAAAAAAACGTCGCACAGAGAGACAAAGGCGCCACCCAACATGGCTGCCTGGACAGTTGTCACGTTTGGTGCAACCTGATCTTACTGTTGAATTTCTGCTTCTGTTTTTCCATCTGAAAACAAAATGAGACCTAAACCACCCTTGCTCATCAAGAATCTTGTTCTTTCAGAAATTAAATATACTCCTCACTGAGAGTATATGGGTATGATTTATTTCACACAGTTACAGGTACAGCAAGTTCCATATTTCTGTTCCAATATTAAATGACTAAACCATGAGACAAAATCATGTGATCCATCTGATTAGGATATGTATTCATTCCTGTACTAGTGTCCATTCAAATAGGACTCTGTGTGTCTTGTCAGGCTGGAGAGCTATCCGGACCCTTATGTTAGAGTCCCACTAAATAATGGCCTCTCTCTCAACATATAAGGCCTAATAACTAGGTTAGAATATGGAGTAAAACTCCCAGGAAACCTGGTTAGGGAGTCGGGACAAGAACCACGTGGCCTGGTGCCTAGATCTGCTCTTCTTCAAGACCTTAGGAGTAAGCTTTTTTTTCTTCTCTCTTAGCCATGGATCCCTAAGGTCTGGCTGGAATACTACAAGACTACTTGATATCATAATAAAACACAATATATATGATGCTGATAAGAGTAGAAATGGGAAGACTTGGTTGTGTAGAAACCAAGGAAGAGTTGCTTGAGGCTGAGTGGATCACATCTCAGTTTAATATCCAATGGAAACTAAAAGCAAATCGGTAATAGTAGAGTATGTTTACACAAATTCAGCAAAATGTTGGGTAGCCATAGTTTCTGGTCTTTCTCTCTTCATGGACATTTTTTTTTTTAACATGTAGTGATGTGTCTGTAAAAATTACACAGAAAGCTGATAGTGTCTATTTTACTAAAGTAATATTCCTGAGGCCCTGTGTTAAGATTTACCTTTATTTATATTGAAGGTGTGAAATGTTGACATATAAGACTTAGTACTGGTGACATTCAAATAAAATCACGTTCCTCAAAGGTTTGTTAAAATACACACTTGGTGTGATCCAAACCACAGTGTACACAGTAATCCACTTATAATACAGAACAAGATTCCTGATGAGGGTGGGTGGTTTAGGCTTTGGTTTCAACTGGAAAACCAGAAGAAAAAGCGCAGCAGTAGGACCAGCTGGCTGCAAACTGGGCAAAATATAAGGCACCCATTTGGTGGACGGTTTGTCTATGGGTGGCGTTTTTTCAGACAGGAAGGGTGGGAGAAGAGGCCTCCAAGACAGGGCTTCTTGGCATATCTGGAACACTACTGCCATCGCGCGGATATAGTTTAACAAATCCCTATACCATTACAGCGTTTTTTTCATGAGGACTACATGATGGGGAAGGTCTGGTCTGTGGGGAGGTCAAAGAGGCTTGGGCTCCAGGCTGGGAGTCTTTGCCTTCTCGTGGAAGTCCTTAAAGGACACCAGGACTTTGGCAGTGTGTTGGTATAGAACCTGGAGAGTGAAGGTTCTAATGGCAAATCTTGTAAACTTCCCTTGGAATAGCCTTGTTGATTTCGCACGGTACTGATGCTACCAGAGACCAAAAGACCCATAGCAGGATGCCAGCACGAGAAAGTCTGCTGACTCTTGCTCCAAGGGGCATGTGTGTTTGAGTGGGTTCCTGCAGTCCTGCCCACCCTAGGAACCGAGGCCCCGTCCCCTGACTTCCTGTGACAGGACTGCCTGGCAGCTGCTGGTTCTCTCCAAGCCCCTCAATTTCCAGGTTCTACACCAAGATATTGTCAATATCCAGGCCTTTCTTCAGGCCCTAGAGGAGAAGACAAGAAGACCTAACCTGGAGCCCAAGCCTTTTCCACCTCCACACAGATCACACCTTCCCCCACAGCGAGGCCTCCGAGAAAGAACATATAATGGCGTATTCTGTCTTTAAACGACATCCTCATGGTGGCACTAGTACTCCATACTTTCAAGGAAGCCCGGTCTTGGAGCCCTTTTCTCCCGCCCTTCTTGTCTGAAAAAATGCCACCCAGAGACAGAGTTACCAGCAAACATGACTGCCTGGAGATTTGTCCAGTTTGGTGCGACCTGGTCTTACTGTTGGATTTTTGCTTTTTTGTTCATCGTGAAAACAAAATGAGGCCTAAACCACCCATGTTCATCAGGAATCTTGTTCTCTCAGTAGTTAAACACACTCCTCACTGAGTCTATATGGGTATGATTTACTTCACACAGTTACAGGTCCAGCACATTCCAAGGCATCTAGTTGTCTCCTTCAGGCAATAAACTGTGTGGATGCAGTTACAACAACAAAGATAGATATCAAAGAGATAGATAACCAATGCATGAAGTTTGAAACACGCTAAGTGAAATAAGGAAGACTAAACAGGCCACTTATTGAGATGATCAGTAGTGAGGGATAGCAGATGAGTGTTTGCCAGGCACTGGGCAGAGAGTCCAATGGGGAATGACTAGTTAATGGGTCCAGGGTTTTCTTTTGTGGTAATGAAAATGATTTGCCACTAGACAGTGGTAATGTCTACACAGCATCTTGAATGTACTAAATGCCACTGAGTTTCACACATTACAGTGGTTAATTTTATGTTAACTGCATTGTCTAACTACATTGGCAGGGCTGGTCTTGAACTCCTGTACTTAAGCTGTCTACCTGCCTCAGCCACCCAAAGTGCTGCAATTACAGTTGTGAGCCACTGTGCCCAGCCAATGCTATACATTTTTAATCATGGTAGATGTTATACTGAGTATATGTTTGAAGGTGGTATTTTTGGTGAACAAAATCACATTTTTTATTCATCGTTTTATAAACAGAGACACTAATGAAGCATTCTAGCTGCATGTGAGTTGTGTGAATGCATCCATCTTACAGTTTTGTTAAGTTACACATCTAGGTGACTGAATGTGAGAGATGCCTATTTCAACTATCATTTATTGAATTTTGTTATCCTTTTAAGATTGTAGAGATAAAATTTTGAGGTAAGAATTAGCAATAAAATTTGGAGAAGAATTAAAAATCCTTATTTTCGTATGTATAAGTATGTAAAATACATATGTTTATATTATATATAAATATTTATTTACATGTTTATGTATGTATAAATATATAATATATATTTTAGATTTAAAAGTGCAAGTTGAGAATTTGTTTGGATGAATAGTCCAGTCAGAAAGTTCTTTGCAAATATTTTATTGTAAAAAATTCAGATATTGCAAATTTTTATGAGACTATCAAGAACTCAGGAATCAGATGTGAAAATTTTAATCTTCACCATTATGTATAGCTAAATTCAAGTAAAATGTTAATTTATTGTGGTGTTTGACTGTATACATAGAACTTTTTAGTGTGTATTGAAAAATGGGAGTAAATACGGAAACGGTTATCAGGTTTATGACATCACATTTCTCTTCATCAGCAGTTGGTTACTTTTTACTTTGCAAATTTCATGTCTTCATTACTAATGAGAAAATATAGGACTGATTCCTAACTGAAAAGCGGTAAGACGCATATACAACAAAGTCATAGGCTACAATCCTAAGTCGTAGCCTTTTAATGACACTGGAAAATATTTCTGTTCCAATGTTCAATGATGAAACCATGAGACAGAACCATGTGATCCATTTGATTAGAATTTACAGTCATTCCTGTATTTGTGTCCATTCAAGTAGGGTTGTCTGTGTCTTGTCAGGCTTGAGAGCTATCCGGACCCTTCTGTTCGAGCCCCACTAAACAGCGGCCTCTCCCTCAACATATAAGGCCTAATGACTAAGTCAGAATATGGAGTAAAACTCCCAGTCAACCTGGGTAGGGACTCAGGACAAGAACCACGTGGCCTGGTACCTAGATTTGCTCTTCTCCAAGACCTTAGGAGTAAGCTTTTTTTTCTTCTCTCCTTAGCCATGGATCCCTAAGTTGTGGCCGGAATACTACAAGACTACTTGATATCATAATAAAACACTATATATATGATGCTGGGTGAGTAAGCGTAGAAAAATGGGAAGACTTGGTTGTGTAGAAACTGAGTTCTTAGAGGATATGCTTGATGAGGGTGAGTGGATTACGTCTCCGTTATATCCAATGGAAACTAAAAGCAAATGGCTAAGAGTGGTATATGTTTACACAAATTCAGTAAAATGTTGGGTAGCCATAGTTTCTGATGTCTTTGTCTCTTCATGGCCTTTTTTTGAAACATGTAGTGATGTATCTGTAAAAATTACACAGAAAGCTGATAGTGTCTATTTTACTAAAGTAATATTCCTGAGGCCCTGTGTTAAGATTTACCTTCATTTATATTGAAGGTATGAAATGTTGACATATAAGGCTTAATACTGGTGACATTCAAATAAAATCATGCTCCTCAAAGGTTTGTTAAAATACACACTTGGTGTGTTCCAAATCACAGTGTACACAGTAATCCACTTTTAATAAAAAACAAGATTCCTGATAGGGCGGGTGGTTTAGGCTTTGGTTTGATTTCAGTTGGAAAACAGAAAAAGGAAAGCAGTAAGAACAGCTGGCTGCAAACTAGGTAAAATATAAGGCACCCATTTGGTAGGGCCTTTGTCTATGGATGACTTTTTTTCAGACAGGAAGGGCGGGGTAAGAGGGCGCCAAGACAGGGCTTCTTGACATATCTGGAGCACTACTGCCATCGCGAGGATACGGTTTAACAAATCCCTACACCATTACAGCGTTCTGAAGAGGACTACCCGCTGGGGAAGGTCTTGCCTATAAGGAGGTGGAATAGGCTTGGGCTCCATGCTGGGAGTCCTTGCCTTCTTGTCTAAGGCCTTAAAGGACACCAGGTCTTCGGCGGTGTCTTGGTGTAGAACCTAGAAAGTGAAGGTTCTAGTAGCACATCCTGTAAACTTCCCGTGGAATAACCTTGTTAATTTTTCATGGTACTGATGCTACCAGAGACCCAAAGACCCATAGCAGGACGCCAGCATGTGAAAGCCTGCTGACTCTTGCTCCAAGGGACAGGAAGAAGAGACAATACCCACAGGAGCCTCCATGTGTGTTTGAATGGGTTCTTGTAGTCCTGCAGCACCAGGCCGAACCAAGGCCCCGCCACAGGACTTCCTGTGCCAGGACTGCCTGGCAGCTGCTGCTTCACTCCAGGCCCATCACACTCTAGGTTCTACACCAAGATGCCGCCAGTGTTAAGGCCTCTCTTCAGGCCTTGGGGGAGAAGGCAAGAAGACCTAGCCTGGAGCCCAAGCGTTTGCCACTTCCCCACGGTTCAGACTTTCCCCCCACAGCGAGTCTTCCCGGGAAGGACGCTGTAATGGCGGATTCTGTGGCAGTACTGCTCCTCACGGTGGCAGTACTGCTTCACATTTTCATGAAATTCCTATCTTGGAGCCCTTTTCTCCCGTCCTTTCTGTCTGAAAAAATGTCACCCCGAGACAAAGGTGCCACCCAACATGGCTGCCTGGAGATTTGTCCAGTTTGGTGCTACCTGGTCTTACTGTTGAATTTTTGCTTTTTTTTTTCTTCTGTGTGAAAACAAAATGAGGCCTAAACTGTCCATGTTCATCAGGAATCCTCTTCTTTCAGAAATTAAATATACTCCTCACTGAGTCTATCTGGGTGTGATTTACTTCACACAGTTATAGGTCCAGCAAGTTCCATGGCATCAAATTTTCTCCTTCAGCTGATAAATTGGGTGGATGAAGGTACAACAACAAAGACAGATATCCAAGAGATAGTTATCAAGGAGATAAATAACCAATTCATGAAATTTGAAACGCTAAGTGAAACAAGCAAGAGGAACAAGGCCGCTTATTGTGATGATGAGTAGTGAGGAAAAGCAGATGAGTTTTTGCCAGGACTAGGCAGAGAGTGGAATGGGACATTACTACTTAATGTGTCCAAGATCTGCCTGCCTGCCTGCTTTCCTTCCTTCCTTCCTTCCTTCTCTCTTCTTTTCTCTTTCTTTTCTTTTCCTTTCTTTCTTTTCTCAGAGTTTCACTCTTATTGCCCAGGCTGGAGTGCAGTGGCACTTTCTTAGCTCACTGCAACCTCTACCTCCCAGGTTCAAGCGATTCTCCTGCCTCAGCCTCCCGAGTAGCTGGGATTACAAGCATGCGCCACCACACCCGGCTAATTTTTTTAGTATTTGTATTAGAAATGGGATTTCTCCATGTTGGTCAGGCTGGTTTTGAACTCCAGACCTCAGGTGAACCACCCACCTTGGCCTCCCAAAGTGCTGGGATTACAGGTGTGACCCAACACACCTGGTGCGGGTCCAAGGTTTTCTTTTGTGGTAATGAAAGTGATTTGCCAATACACAGTGGTAATGCTTGCATTGCATTGTGAATGTCCTAAGTGCCATTGAATTTAACACATTTTAATGGTTAATATTATGTTATATGAAGTTTACAAACTCAGTTTTACAAAGTGCTAATACTTTTAAACCTATCATTATTTCCAGGAATAATTAATTATAATTGAAAAGTACTCCAGTTATCAGTAAAGAAAACTTGTTTTAACATTTATACTACAAGGTAGCCAGGCAGGGTGCCTCATGCCAGTAATCCTAGCCCTTTGGGAGGCCAAAATGGGAGGATTGCTTGAGGTACGGAGTTCGAGATGAGCCTGGTCAACAGATTGAAACTCCACATCTAAAATTAAAAAAAACAAAAGAAAAACAACAAGTTATACTACAGGGGTATTTGAACATTGATTTATAAAAGTGCATATAATATATGCATAGGGAACAGATCATAGTATCTAGCATAGACATTTTAAAAGTGATTATTTCTTCTCACTGTGTTTGACTTACCACAAATTTTCTACTTTATGGTTTCTTAAAGTTCTTCTAGATTAAAATATAAAAAAATTTCAAGCACTCAAAAGTGTATATCAATGTAGATATATTCAGAGTATAAAGTGATACTGAAGATTTTGTACAAATTTTCAAAGAGTACGCATCCAATTATGTTTAAACTGTGTCGAGTATGTGTATATTCATATCTGTAAGTATATTACAAAATTTTGAACACCATATATATACATATATATATATGTGTATATATATACACATATACGTATATATATACACACATGTATATATACGTATGTATATACATATATACACATATGTATATACACGTGTGTATATACATATATATGTATATACACACGTGTATATACATATATATGTATATACATATATACATATATATGTGTATACGTATATACATATATACGTGTATATATACACGTGTATATACATATATGTATCTATATACACATATATGTATATGTATATACATATATGTGTATATACACATGTGTATGTATATGTATATATGTATATATGTATGTATATGTATATACGTATATATATACATCTAGATGTGTGTATATACATATATATGTATATACACACACAGATATATATGTGTATATACATATATATGTGTATACACGTGTGTATACATATATATACGTATGTATATATACACGTATATATACATATATGTATCTATATACACATATATGTATATATACATATATACACGTATATATGTACATATGTATATATGTACATATATACACATGTGTATATACGTATATATGTACACATGTGTATATACATGTGTATATGCATATATATACATATATGTATATACACATATTGTTGTACTGAACCGAGCATGGAAAGTCAACACCAAGACAAAAGTAGGCCAAATTGCTGGGTCTTTATTGCCAGCGACCATGGAGGACTCACGTCTCTCCAACCCGTGGCCCTGAAAAGGAGGGTGTCAAGACCTTTTACACCCCTAAAACCACCTCGAGGTGAGCCTGATGGGTAGGGGTGGGGGTGAGGAGCTTCAGACATTCGGAGGGCCAGGGGACTTCTGAAATTCTGATTGTTACTTAAGCGGTTAACAAAAGTCAAAATAAGCATTTGTTTACACATTGTCTGGGTAGGGTGGAAATTACAAGTCGCAGGGGCCAAGATGGTCTGGGTTTGGACTGCTTGCTTGTCACATTACGGGTTACAGAGAGCAGTTTAAACAGAAAGCCAAGGTATGGTTGAGGTATGCAGTTTTATGGGGCTTTTATCATGTCACATATGTATACATGTGTATATATATATATATATATATTTTTTTTTTTTTTTTTTTTTTTTATAAAGCTTCTAAATCTGTTGCCCAGCCTGGAGTGCAGTGGCATGAGCAATGGTTCACTGCAGCATCAACCTCCCTGGGTTCAGGTGATCCTCCCACCTCTGCCTTTTATGTAGCTGGGGCTTCCATTGCAGGTCACCGTGCCAGGCTATTTTTGGTATTTTTTGCAAAGAAGTGGTCTCTCTACACTGTCAGAGCTGGACTTGAACTCCTAGGTTCAAACTATCTATCTGCCTGGGCCTCTGAAAGTGCTGGAATTACAGTTGTGAGCCACTGCGCCTGGCCAATGCTATATATTTTTAATCCTGGTAGGTGTTACAGTGAGTATGTGTTTGAAGATAGTATTTTTGGTCAGTAAATTCATATTTTTAATTCATCATTATATAGACAGAGACACTAATGAAGCATTCTAGCTGCATGTAAGTTGTGTGAATGCATCCATCTTACAGTTTTCTTAGGTGATACATTTAGGTGACTGAATGTGAGAGATACCTATTTCAAATACCATTTACTTAATTTTGTTATCTTTCTTCTGAAAAGATAATATTTATGGTAAGAATTAGGAATAAAAATTCAAGAAGTATTAAAAATCCTAATTTTCAGAAGTATAAATATGTATAATACGTATGTTGATATTGTATATAAATATGTATTTATATGCTTGTATATGTATAAATACATATATTTTAGATTTAAAAGTGCAAATTGAGATCTTATATTTTGATGAATAGGCCAATCACAAGTTCCCTGCAAGTATTTTATTGCCTAAAATTCAGATATTGCAAATTTTTTATGTGAATATCAAAAGCTCCTCAGGAATCAGAGGTGAGACTTTTAGTTCTTTAATCTTATGTATAGCTAAATTGAAATAAAACATAAATTTTTTGTGGTGTTTGTATATATGGAACGTTTTATCTGTGTATCAAAAAGTTGGAGTAAATATGGAAATGGTTAATATTGTTTAATACACAGTTTTATGACATTGCTTTTCTCTGGATCAGCACATGGTTATTTTTCACTTCATTGCAAATTCCATGTCTTCATTACTAATGAGAAAGTATAGGACTGATTCCTAAGTGAAAAACAGTAAGATACATACACAACAAAGTCATAAGAGGCAGTCCTAAGTCACAGCCTTTTTTTGTTTCTGTTTGTTTGTTTTTCTGAGACGGACAGTCTCACTCTGTTGCCCATGCTGGAGTGCAGTGGCATGATCTTGGCTTACTGCAACCTCTGCCTTGGGTTCAAGCAATTCTCCTGCCTCAGCCTCCTGAGTAGCTGGGATTACAAGCATGCACCATCATACCTGGCTAACTTTGTTGTATTTTATTAGAGATGGGGTTTCACCATGTTGGCCGGGCTGGTCTCGAACTCCTGACCTCAAGTGATCCGCCCACCTCAGCCTCCCTAAGTGCTAGGATTATAGGTGTGAGCCACCGGACCCAGCCAGTCATAGCCTTTTAATGACACTGGAAAATATTTCTGTTCCAATGTTAAATAATGAAACCATGAGACAAAATCTTGTAATTTATCCTTTTAGGATTTATAGTCATTCCTGTATTTGTGTCCATTCACATAGGGCTGTGCATGTTTGTCAGGCTTGAGAGCTATATGGATGCTTATGTTAGTGTCCCACTAAATAGCGGCTTCCCCCTCAACGTATAAGGCCTACTGACTAAGTCAGAACATGGACTAAAACTCCCAGGGAACCTGGGGAGGGAGTCAGGACAACAACCACGTGGCCTCGTGCCTAGATTTGCTCTTCTCCAAGACCTTAGGGCTAAGCTTTATTTTTTCTTCTCTCCTTAGGCATGGATCCCAAAGGTCTGTTCCCAATACTACAAGACTATTTAGTATCATAATAAAACCCTGCAGATAGGATGATGAAAGAAAAAGAGTAGAAATGGGAAGGCTTGGTTGTGCAGAAACTGAGTTCTTAAACAGAGGAGATGCTTGATGAGGGTGAGTGGATCACATCTCAGTTCGATATCCAATGGAATCCAAAAGCAAATGTTTAAGAGTGGAAATTGTTTGCACATATTGAGCAAAATATTAGGTAGCCGTAGTTTCTGATGTCTTTGTCATTTCACGGCCTTTTGTTTTGAAATGTATAGTGATGTATCAGTAAAAATTCAAACAAAAAGTTGATAGTGTTACTTTTCTAAAGTAATATTCTTGAGGCCCTGTTTTAAGATTTACCTTTATTCATATTGAAGGATGAAATGTTGACATAAAAGACTTAGTACTGGTAACATTCAAATGAATTCATGCTCCTCAAAGGTTTGTTAAAATGCACACTTGATCTGATCCAAACCACAGTGTACACAGTAATCCACTTTTAATACAGATTTATTTTTTCATAAAATTAACAATGTATATACATATCTAAAGAGATTCCTTGAAATAATCCAAAAATTCATGAGTTGCCTTGACTAGTTGTATGGTAGCAGTTTTCTTTGTTATTAACACGTGGACTAATCTTAATATTTGTCAAGCATTATTCTTTAATTTACTAGTTAATCCTTATACCTAAAAGACAAATTGTGAAACTCTGAGACACACGCAAACACAAACACACACAGCCCATAAATTCTCAGGTAATTCTTGAAGAATATGTAATGGCCTGGGAACATGCTGTGTTTTAATGTTAAATGTTGAGACCATGAGATGAAACTCTGAGTCACTTTGACAGGAATTGAACTATGAGTATCATGCCATGTGAAGTATATATGACACGCAGTAATGAGCATCACCTGGTTTCTCCTCTAATGGCTCATGCCAAAGTGTTGCCTATAATGCTCCACGGAAGACTCTTAGAATATGGAGAACTCCCTGGATGTCCGACCAGGGAGCCAGGGCAAAGACCTCTGGGATTTTTAAATTGTTGCTGGAGAAGATCTTTTGCAAGCTTTCAGCCCCTTTTCTCCTTTTTTGTGAATTCATCCACTGAATTTATCCCCTGAAGAAGACAGTTTGATGGCACGGAAATTACTGGACCTGTAACTCTAAAGTCAATGAAATCCACACAGACTAGGTCAGGAGAATAATTTCTGAAAGAACAAGATTCCTGATGAGGGTGGGTGGTTTAGGCGTTGGTTTGATTTCAAGTGGAAAACAAAAAGGAAAAGCACAGCAGTAAGACCAGCTGGCTCCAAACTGGGCAAAATATAAGGCATCCACATTTGGTGGCGCTTTGTCTATGTGTGGCGTTTTTCTAGACAGGAAGGGCGGGAGAAGAGAATGCCGAGGCAGGCTATTTGGCATATCTGGAGCACGACTGCCATCGCAAGGAAGTTGTTTAAGGAATCTCTACGCCATTACAGAGTTCTTGTGAGGACTACCTGTTGGGGCAGATGTGGTCTTGTTAGAAGTGAAAGAGGTCTGGCCTCTGTGCTAGGAGTCCTTACCTACTTGTCTAAGGCCTTAAAAGAGACCTGGACGTTGGCGGTATCTTGGTATAGAACCCTGAGAGTGAAGGTTCTAATAGCAAATCCTGTAAACTTCCCTTGGAATAACCCTGTTGATTGTGAGCAGTACTGATTCTACCACAGACCCAAAGACCCAAAGATCCATAGCAAGATGTCAGCATGAGAAAGCTTGCTGACTCTTGCTCCAAGGGTCAGGAGGAAGAGCCAGATGCCCGTAAGAGCCTCCATGTGTGTTTCAGTGGGTTCCTGCAGTCCTGCCCACACCAGGAGGAACCGAGGCTTCACTTCATGACTTCTCGTGCCAGGACCACCTGGCAGCTGCTGCTTCACTCTAAGACCCTCACTCTCCAGGTTCTACACTAAGGTACTGCCAATGCCCAGGCCTCTCTTCAGGCCTTAAAGGAGAAGGCAAGAAGACCTAGCTTGGTGCCCAAGCCACTTTCACCTTCCCAGAAATCAGAATTTCCCCCACAGCAAGGTTTCCTGGGAAGGATAGTGAAATGGCATAGTCCACCATTAAACGATTTCCTCATGGTGGCAGTAGTGCACTATATTTTCAAAGAAGCCCTATGTTGGCGTCCTTTTCTCCCACCCTTCTTGTTGGAAAAAACGCCACCCAGAGACAAAGGCGCCACTAACCTTGATGGCCTGGAGATTTGTCCAGTTTGGTGCAACCTGATGTTACTGTTGACATTTTGTTTTTTTTTTTCATCTGAAAACAAAATGAGGCCTAACCTACCCATGCTTATCAGGAATCTTGTTCTTTCAGAAATTAAGTATATTCTGGCCAAGCGCAGTGGCTCTGTACTCCCACCACTTTGGGAGGCCTGTAATCCCACCACTTTGGGAGGCCAAGGCAGATGGATCATTTGAGGTCTGGAGTTTGAAACCAGGCCTGCCAACATGTTGAAACCCTGTCTTTACCAAAAATATAAAAAATTAGTGGGTGTGGTGGTGTCCACCTGTAATTCTAGCTACTGGGGAGGCTGTGGTGGGGGTTGCAGTGAGTAGAGATCGTGCCACTGCACTGCAGCCTGGGAGACAGAGTCAGACTCAATCTCAAAAAAAAAAAAAAAAAAAAGAAAGAAATTAAATATACTCCTCAGTGAGAGTATATGGGTATGATTTACTTAACACGGTTACAAGTCCAGTAAGTTTCATGGCCTCGAATTGTCTACTTCAGGTGATTAATTGGGTGGATGAAGGTACAACAACAGAGATCCATATAGAAGAGATAGGTATCAAAGAGATAGATAACCAATGCATGAAATTTGAAACATGCTAAGTGAAAGAAGCAAGACAAACAAGGCCACTTATTGTGATGATCAGTAGTGAGGGAAAGTGATGAGATTTTGCTGGGGACTGGGAAGAGAGTGGAATGAGGAATGACTGCTTAATCGGTCCAGGGCTTTCTTTTGTGGTAATGAAAACGAGTTGTCACTAGACAGTGGTAATGCTTGCACTGCATGGTGAATGGTTAGTTTTATGTTATATGGATTTTACAAACTTGGTTTTAAAAAGTGCCAGTACTTTTAAGCCTATCATTATTTCCATGAATAATTAATTATATTTGAAAAGTACTCAAGTTATTAGTGAAGAAAACTTGTTTTATCAGTTGTACTACAAATTGGTCGGACACAGTGCCTCATGCCTGTAATCCTAACACTCTGGGAGGCCCAGATGGGAGGATTGCTTGAGGCCAGGAGTTCAAGATCTGCCTGATGAACATAGTAAAACCCCATATCTAAAATGATATATATATACATAAAGTTATAGTGCAGGGGAATTTGAGCATTAGTTTATAAAAGTCTATATTATATATGCATAGGAAACAGATGGTAATACCTAGCACATTTTGTTTATTTATTTATTTTTATTTTTTTTGAGATGGAGTTTCACTCTTATTGCCCAGGCTGGAGTGCAATGGTACAATCTCAGCTCACTGCAACCACCACCTCCCAGGTTCAAGCAATTATCTTGTCTCAGCATCCTGAGTAGCTGGGACTACAGGCACGTTCCACCAAGCCTGACTAATTTTGTATTTTTAGCAGAGCCACCGTGCCTGGCCAATGCTATATGCTTTTAATCATGGTTGGTGTTATAATGGGTATATGTTTGAAGATGGTATCTTTGGCCAACAAATTCACATATTTAATTCATTGTTACAAACACAGACACTGATGAAGCACTCTACCTGCATGTGAGTTGTGCGAATGCATCCATCTTACAGGTTTTTTTGTTTTGTTTTGTTTTGTTTTGATATGGAGTTTCGCTCTTGTTGCCCAGACTTGAGTGCAGTGGCACGATCTTGGCCCACTGCAACCTCCGCCTCCGGGATTCAAGCTATTCTCCTGCCTCAACCTCCTGAGTAGCTGGGGTTACAGCCATGCGCCATCACGCATGGCTAATTTTATATTTTTAGTAGAGACGGGGTTTCTCCATGTTGGTCAGGCTGGTGTTGAACTCCTGACCTCAGGTGATCTGCCTGCCTTGGCCTCCCAAAGTGCTGGGATCAGAGGCATGAGCCACTGCGTTTGGCCTACAGTTTTCTTAGGTGACACATCTAGGTAACTGAATGTTAGAAATGCCTATTTCAACTATCATTTCTAGGATTTTGTTATCTCTCTTTTGAAATTTTAAAGATAAAATTTTATGGTTAGAATTAGGAATAAACATTCGAGAGAAATTAAAAATCCTAATTTTCAGAGGTATAAGCATGTAAAATACATGTTTATATTACGTATAAAAATGTATTTATATATTTATGTATGTGCATATATATATATATATATATATATATACACATACACTTTATTCTGCACATGTTGGCTCACACCTGTAATCCCAGGACTTTGCGAGTGCGAAGCGGGTGTTTCACTTGAGGTTAGGAGTTCAAGACCAGCCTGGCCAACATGGTGAAACCTCATCTCTACAAAAAATACAAAAATTAGCTGGATGCAGTGGTGCATGCCTGTAATCCCAGTTACTAGGGAGGCTGAGGTAGGAGAATTGCTTGAACCCGAGAGGCAGAGGTTGCAGTGAGCCAAGATCATGCCATTGCACTTCAGCTTGGGCAAAAGAGTGAGAGTCAGTCTCAAATAATAATAATAATGATACATCTGGTATGTCTATATATAGATATTTTAGATTTAAAAGTGCAAATTGTGAACTTAGGTTTTGAGGAATAGTCCAGTCAAGAAATTCCTTGCAAATATTTTATTGTCTAAAATTCAGATACTGCCATTTCTTTATGAGAATACCAAAAACTCTTCTGGAATCAGATGTGAAACTTTTAATTCTTCAACCTTATGTATACAGATAAATTTAACAAAAACATAAATTTATTTTGGTGTTTGACTGTATAGATATAACTTACCTGTGTATTGAAAAAAATGGAGTAAATATGGAAACAGTTATCAGTGTTTAATATACAGTTTTATGACATTGCTTTTCTCTTGATCAGCAGATCGTTACTTTTAACTTCTTTGCAAATTCCATGTCTTTGTTAGTAATGTGAAAATATAGGACTGATTCCTAACTGAAAAGCACTAAGATGTATGTACAACAAAGTCATAGGACACAGTCGTAAGTCACAGCCTTTTAATGACACTGGAAAATATTTCTGTTCCAATATTAAATGATGAAACCATGAGACAAAATCCTGTGATCCATTGGATTAGAATTTATAGTCATTCCTATATTTGTGTTCATTCAAGTTGGGCCGTGTGTGTCTTGTCAGGCTGGAGACTATCCAGACCCTTATGTTAGAGCCCCACTAAATAGCAGCCTTCCCCTCAACATATAAGGCCTAACGACTAAGACAGAACATGGAGTAAAACTCCCAGGGAACCTGGATAGGGAGTCAGGACAAGAACTACGTGGCCTGGTGCCTATATTTCCTCTTCTCCGAGACCTTAGGGGTAAGTTTTTTTTCTTAGTTCTCTCCTTAGGCATGGATCCCTATGGTCTGTCCCTATTATGACAGGACTATTTGATATCATAATAAAAAACTGCAGATATGATGCTGAGTGAGAAAGTGTAGAAATGGGAAGACTTCATTGTGGAGGAACTGAGTTCTTAAAAAGAAGAGATGCTTGATGAAGGTGAGTGGATTACATCTCAGCTTACTCTCTAATGGAAGCCAGAAGCAAGTGGCTAAGATTAATGTTAACAGAAATTCAGCAAAATATTGTGTAGCCATAGTTTCTGATGTCTTGTCTCTTCGTGGCCTTTTTTTTTGGAAACATGTAGTTATGTATAGTGTCTACTTTTCTAAAGTAATATTCCTGAGGCCCTATTTTGAGATTTACCCTTATTTATATTGAAAGCGTGAAATGTTGACATATAAGACAGTACTGGTGACATTCAAATTAATTCACACTTTTCAATGGTTTGTTAAAATACACACTTGGTCTAATCCAAAGTACAGCATACACACAGTAATCCACTTTCAATACAGATTTATTTTTTGCATGAAATTAACAAGGTATGTTTATATTGAAAAATATGCATGGAAATAATCCAGAAGTTCATGAATTGCCTCGACAAGTTCTGTGGTTGCCCTGGCAAGTTGTCTGAAGAACACCCTGGATGTCTGACATGGGAACCAGGTCAAAAACCAGTAGGATTTTTAAATTTTTGGCTGGAGAAGATCTTTTCCAAGACTTTAGCCCTTTTCTCCTTTTTGTGCGTTCATCCACCGAATTTGTCCCCTGCAGGAGACAGTTTGATGTCACGTAAATGACTGGACCTGTAACTCTGAAGTAAATGAAACCCACGCAAACCAGGTCAGGAGGATATTTAATTTCTGAAAGAGCAAGGTTACTAACAAGAGCAAGATTTAGTAATCTTTACTAACAAGAACAAGATTCCTGATGGGGGCAGGTGGTGTAGGCCTTGGTTTGATTTCAAGTCAGAAACAAAATGAAAAAGTACAACTATAAGACTAGCTGGTTCCAAACTGGGCATCCATATTTGGTGGCACAGTTGTCTACGGGTGGTGGTTTTTCAGCCAGGAAGGGCGGGAGAAGGAGGCTACAAACAGGACTTCTTAGCATTCTGGCGCACTACTGCCATCGCGAGGACGTCGTTTAACAAATCCCTACGCCATTACAGCCTTCTCGTGAGGACTACTTGTTGGGGAGGGTCTGGTCTGGTAAGAGGTGGAAAAGGCTTGGCCTCCAGGCTGAGAGTCCTTCCTTTCTCGTCTAAGGCCTTAAAAGAGACCTGGACATTGGCGTTATCTTTGTATAGAACCTGGAGAGCGAAGGTTCTAATAGCAATGCCTGTAAACTTCCCTTGGAATAACCCTGTTGATTGTGGGCGGTACTGATGCTACCAGAGATCCAAAGACCCATTGCAAGATGACAGCATGTGAAATGCTTGCTGGCTCTTGCTCTGAGGGGCAACAACAGGAGACAGATGCCTACAAGAACCTATATGTATGTTTGAGCAGGTTCCTGCTGTCCTCCCCACACCTGGAGCAACCGAGGCCCCGCCCCACGACTTCCTGTGCCAGGACTGCCTGGCAGCCGCTGGTTCACTCCAAGACCCTCACACTCCAGGTTCTACACCAAGATCCCGCCAATATCTAGGTCTCTCTTCAGGCGTTAGAGGAGAAGGCAAGAAGACCTCACCTGGAGGCCAAGCCTCTTCCACCTCCCCACAGATCAACCTTTCCCCACAGCAAGTCTTTCTGGGAAGGAGGCTCTAGTGGAGTATTCTGTCTTTAAAGGATTTCCTCACGGTGGCAGTAGTACTCCACATTTTCAGTGAAGCCCTTTCTTTGAGCCCTTTCTCCTGCCCTTCCTCTGTGAAATAAGCAAACCAGAGATAAAGGCGCCACCAAACATGGCTGCCTGGAGATTTGTCCAGTTTTGTGCAACCTGGTCTTACTGTTGAATTTTTTGTTTTTTTCCATCTAAAAACAAAATGAGGCTTAAATCACCCATGCTCATTAGGAATGCTGTTTTTTTCACAAATCAAATATAGTCTTCACTGTGTCTATCTGGGTATGATTTACTTCACACAGTTACAGGTCCAGCAAGTTCCATGGTATCAAATAGTCTCCTTCAGGTGGTAAGTTGAGTGGATGAAGGTACAACAGTAAAGACAGATATCAAAGAGATATCAAAGAGATAGATAGATAACCAGTGCGTGAAATTGGAAACAAGCTAAGTGAAAGAAGCAAGACTTTGAAAAAGGCCCCTTATTGTGATGATCAGTAGTGAGGGAAGGCAGACGAGTGTTTGCCAGGGGCTGAACAGAGAGTGGAATGAGGAATGACTGCTTAATGGGTCCAGGGTCTTCTTTTGTGGTAATGAAAATGATTTGCCAGTAGATATAGGTAATACTTGCACTACATTGTGAAAGTACTAAATGCCACTGAATTTCACACATTTTAAAGGTTAATTTTATGTCATATGAATTTTACCAACTCAGTTTTTAAAAGTGCCAGTACTTTTAAAGCTGTAATTATTTCCGTGAATAATTAACTATATTTGAAAAGTACTCAAGTTATCAGTGAAGAATCTTGTTTTAACAGTTATACTACAAGGTGGACCAGCTTGGTGCCTCATGCCTGTAATCCTAGCACTTTGGGAGGCCAAAATTGGAGGATCACTTAAGACCAGAAGTCTGAGTTCAAGCTGGTCAACATAAGGAAACCCCAAATCTAATATTAAAAAAACAAAAACAGTTGTACTACAGGGGAATTTGAACATTAGGTTATAAAAGTCCATATTATATGTGCATATGGAACAGATGACAATATCTGGCACAAACATTTGAAAAGCAATTATTTCTTCTCACTATATGAGACCCAGCATGGTTTCTACTTTATAATTTTTTAAAGTTCTTCTAGAGTAAGATATTAAAAAAACTTCAGGCACTCAAAATTTATGTATGGATGTAGATATATTCAAAGAGTGTAAGGCAATGCTGAAATTTTGTTCAAAATTTCAAACAGTATGCATCCAATTATATTTAAAGTAAACTGTGTCAGGTGTGTGTGTATATTTATTTCTGTCTGTAGATATATTACAATATTTTTTAAATGCCATATATATATGTGCACACACATATATATATATTAGACAGTGTCTCACTCTGTTGCCTCAGAGAGAGTGCAATGGCATGATCATGGGTCACTGCAGGATCAACCTCCCTGGGCTCAGGTGGTCCTCCCACCTCCATCTTTCATGTAGCTGGGGCTTCCATTGCACGCCACCATGCCTGGCTATTTTTCATATTTTTTTGTAGAGACAGGGTCTTACTACATTGATTGGGCTGATCTTGAACTCCTGGGCTCAAGCTATCCACCTGCATTGGCCTTCCAAAGTGTTGGGATTATAGTTGTGAGCCACTGTGCCTGGCCAATGCTATATATTTTTAATCATAGTAGGTGTTATAATGAATATATGTTTGAAGATGGTATTTTTGGCCAACAAATTCATAACTTTAATTCATCTTTATATAAACGGAGACACTGGTAAAGCATTCTGGCTTCATGTGAGTTGTGTGAATGCATCCATCTTACAGTTTTCTTAGGTTACACATCTAGGTGACTAAATGTGAGAGATGCCTATTTCAACTATAATTTATTGAATTTTGTTATCTTTCTTTTGAGATTTCAAAGATAAAATTTTAAGGAAAGAATTGAGAATAAAAATTTGAGAAGAATTAAAAATCCTAATTTTCTAGGTATAAGTATATATAATACATATGTTTATATTGCATATAAACATGTATTTATATTTTATGTGTGTATAAATATATGTATTTTTGATTTAAAAGTGAAAATTGAGAACTTATGTTTTGATGAACAGTCCAATCAAGACTTTTTTGCCAATATTTTATTTTCTAAAATTCAGATATTTCAACTTTCTTATGAGAATAAAAAAAACTCCTCAGGAATAAGATGTGAAACTTTTAACTCTTCAACCTTATGTATAGCTAAATTCAATTAAAATTTAAATTTATTATGGTGTTTGACTGTATATGTAGAACTTTTTATCTGCATATTGAAAAACTGAGAGTAAATAGGGAAACAGTTATCATTGTTTAATACAGTTTTATGACATTGCTTTTCTCTTGATCAGCACATGGTTATTTTTCACTTCTTTGCAAATTTCTTGTCTTTGTTACTAATGAGAAAGTATAGGACTGATTCCTAACTGAAAAACAATAAGACACATACACAAGAAAATCATAGAGCACAGTCCTATGTGACAGCCATCTAATGACGCTGGAAAATATTTGTATTTCAATGTTAAATAATGAAACCATAAGACAAAATCCTGTGATCAATCTGATTAGTATTTATAGTCATTCCTGTATTTGTGTCCATTAAAGTATGGCTGTGTGTGTCTTATCAGGCTTGAGAGGTATCTGGACCCTTATGTTAGAGCCCCACTATATACCATCCTCCCCCTCTACGTATAAGGCCTACTGACTAAGTCAGAACATGGAGTAAAACTCTCAGGGAACCTGAGTAGAGAATCAGGATAAGAATCACATGGCCTGGTACCTAGATTTGCTCTTCTCCAAGACTTTAGTGGCAAGCTTTTTTTTTCTTCTCTCCTTAGGCATGGAAGCCTAAGGTCTCTCCCCAATACTACAAGACTATTTGATATCATAATAAAATACTGCAGATATGATGTGGAGTGAAAAGAGTAAAAATGGGAAGACTTGGTTGTGTAGAAACTGAGTTCTTAAAAAGAGGAAATGCTTGATGAGGTTGTGTGGATTACATGTCAGTCCAATGGAAACCAAAAGCAAATGGTTAAGAGTGGAAATTGTTTACACAAATTGAGCAAAATGTTAGGTTGCCATAATTTCTGGTGTCTTTGTCTCTTCGTGGTCTTTTTAAAGAAATGTATAGTGATGTATCTGTAAAAAATCAAACAAAGAGCTGATATTGCTTACTTTACTAAAGTAATTTTCCAGAGGCCAAATGTTAAGATTTACCTCTATTTATATTGAAGGCGTGAAATGTTGACATATAAGACTTAGTACTGGTAACATTCATATGAATTCATGCATCTGAGAGGTTTGTTAAAATACACACTTGGTCTGATCCAAACCACAGTATACACAGTCATCCACTTTTAATACAGATTTATTTTTTTGCATGAAGTTAACAATGTATGTACATATTGAAAGATATGCATGCAAATAATCTAAAAGTTCATGAGTTGCCTTGACAAGTTGTATGGTAGCGGTTTTCTTCTTCGTTATTAATACATAGATTTTTTTTTTGAGATAGAGTCTCACTCTGTCGCCTAGGCTGGAGTGCAGTGACACGGCCTCAGCTCACTGCAACCTCTTGCGTCCTGGGTTCAAGCAATTATCCTGCCTCAGCTTCCTGAGTAGCTGGGACTGCAGGTGCCCACCACCACACCCAGATAACTTTTTGTATTTTTAATAGAGACAGGATTTCACTGTGTTGGTCAGGCTGGTCTTGCACTCCTGACCTCGTGATCCACCCACCTTGGCCTCCCAAAGTTCTGGGATTACAGGCATGAGTCACCGCACCCTGCGGATTTTTCTTAATATTTGTCAAGCATTATTCTTTAATTTACTAGTTGGAGAATGCTATAATCCTTATACCTAAAAGACAAATTAAAATACTCTCAGAGACACACACAAACACAAACACACACAACCCATAAATTCTCAGGAAATACTTGAAGTATATGTAATGGCATGGGCACATGCTATGTTTTGATGTTAAATGATAAGACCATGAGATTAAACTCTGAGTCACCCTGACAGGAATTGAACATATGTACTATGATTATCATGCCATGTGGAGTATATACGCCATGTGGTAATGAGCATCACCTGGTTTCTCCTCTAATGGCTCATGCCAAATTGTTGTCTACAATGCACCACAAAAGACTCTTAGAATTGGAAGAATTTTCTGGTTGCCTGACATGGGAGCCAGGTCAAAGACCCCTGGGATTTATAAATTGTTTGCTGGAGGTCTTTTTAAAGCTTTAAGCTCTTTTCTCTCTCTCTCTCTCTTTTTTTCTTTTTTTGAGACAGTCTCACTCTGTTGCTCAGGCTGTAGTACAATGGCATGCTCCTCACTTAGTGCAACCTCCGCTTCCCAGGTTCAAGTGATTCTCCTACCTCATCCTCTCGAGTAGCTGGGATTACAGGCCTGTGCCACCATGCTCGGCTAATTTTTGTATTTTAATAGAGACAGGGCTTCGCCATGTTGGCCAGGCTGGTCTCGAACTCCTGCCCTTGGGTGATCCCCTGGCCTTGGCCTCCCAAAGTGCTGGGATTAAAGGCATGAGTGACGGCCCCTTTTCTCTTTTTTGTGTGTTCATCTGCTGAATTTATCCACTAAAGGAGACAGTTTGATGCCATGGAAATTACTGAACCTATAACTGAAGTAAATGAAACCCACAAAGAGTAGGTCAGGAGGATATTTAATTCTGAAAGAACCGGATTCCTGATGAGGGCGGGTGCTTTAGGCCTCGGTTTGATTTCAAGTAGAAAACAAAATGAAACAGTGCAGCAGTAAGACTGGCTAGCTCCAAACTGGGCAAAATATAAGGCATCCAAGTTTGGAGCGCCTTTGTCTATGGGTGGCGTTTTTTTCAGACAGGAAGGGCAGGAGAAGAGGGCTACCAACAGGGCTTCTTGGCATATCGGGTGCTTTACTGTCATTGCAAGGATGTCATTTAACAAATCCCTACGCCATTAGTGTTCTTCCCGTGAGGACTACCTGTTGGAGAAGGTCTGGTCTATGGGGAGGTGAAATAGGCTTGGGCTCCAGGCTGAGAG
Source organism: Cacajao melanocephalus (assembly GCA_963573385.1). NCBI lineage: Eukaryota > Metazoa > Chordata > Mammalia > Primates > Pitheciidae > Cacajao > Cacajao melanocephalus. Next base: position 50,027 of record CAUYLG010073114.1, read on the forward strand.
TCCTTGCCTTCTCCTCTAAGGCTTTAAAAGAGACCTGGATATTGGTGGTACCTTGGTGTAGAACCTGAAGAGTGAAGGTTCTAATAGCAAAGCCTGTAAACTTCCCTTGGAATAACCGTGTTCCTTGTGCACGGTACTGATGCTGCCAGCGACTCAAAGACTCATAGCAAGATGCCAGCACATGAAAGCCTGCTGACCCTTGCTCCAAGGGGCAGGTACAAGAGACAGATGCCCACAAGAGCTTCCATGTGTGTTTGAATGGGTTCCTGCAATCCTGCCCACACCAGGAAGAACTGTTTCCGCCCCATGACTTCCGGTGCCAGGACCTGCTGGCAGCTGCTGGTTCACTCCAAGCCCCTTAATCTTCAGCTTCTACACCAAGATACTGCCAATGTCCCTGTCTCTTTTCAGGCCTTAGAGGAGAAGGCAAGAAGACCTAGCCTGGAGGCCAAGCACAGATGAGCCTTTCCTCCTCAGCGAGGCTTCCCGGGAAGGACGCCATAATGGCGTATTCCGTCTTTAAACAATTTCCTCACGGTGGCAGTAGGGCTCCACATTTTTATTGAGGCCCTGTCATGGAGCCGTTTTCTCCCACCCTTCCTGTCTGAAAAAAACACCACCCAGAGATAAAGGCGCCACTGAACATGGTTTCCTGGAGATTTGTCCAGTTTGGTGCAACCTGGTCTTGTGACTGGTAGAGTGTCATGACTGCAAGTTGTGCGGGTTCTTGGCGTTTTGAACAAATAACTGCACAAAATGTCCAGCAAAGCAAAGCAAGAATGAAGCAACAAAAGAACGAAAGTGGGGGCCGGGCATGGTGGCTCAAGCCTGTAATTGCAGCCCTTTGGGAGGCCCAGGCAGGGAGATCCTGAGGTCAGGAGATCAAGACCATCCTAACCAACATGGTGAAACCCCATCTCTACTAAAAATACAAAAATTAGCCGAGTGAGGTGGCGGGCACATGTAATCCTGCCTCAGGAGGCTGAGGCAGGAGAATTGCTTGAACCTGGGAGGCAGAGGTTGCAGTGAGCCTAGATTGTACCATTGCACACCAGCCTGGGCGACAGAGTGAGACTCCCATCTAAAAAAAAAAAAAAAAGAAAAGAAAAGAAAAGAAAGGAAACCAGAAAGCATGCATTGAAATGACAATTGAATGATATCCCTTTATAAAATGTTTAAATGGCCAACCAGGTGACCAAATGTACCTGAAATTTTAATTGTTTTCCCAGGAATAAGGGATCAAGCATTGGTTATAAACTATTTTAAATAATTTTAGTATTAGCTGGTTTAACAGTATTTTATTGATATTTAATTAATTTTTTGTTTTACTTGGGTTAGTAGCTTTATACAAGGACATTTGGTTATTTCTGTAGTTTACAATAACTAAGCATAATAACTATAATTGTGATTGGTAGCATATACTTAGACATTATAATTTTAAAAATCCCATACGGTTTTGGAATATACAGTAGTAGTATTCACAAAAATACAACCTAAAGAAGATTGGGCATCATTTTGGCAATCCTTTGTACCTAAACATGTCAAATAATCCTGTTTACCTCTCTTTTCTGGACACTTCAGGGGTCCTCTGAAGCATTCCAAAACCCAGGTGCCAGGGAAGACAATTTTAAAACTGAAGTTTGATTTTGGGAATTCCAGATTACCACAAGTTATTTATTTTGCCAAAATGATGGCTCAGAAATTTTAAAGAAGCAAAAACCTTTTATAACCCTTCTGAATGTAGTCAGCATGTTCACACAGAGAACCTCTTCTGCAAGACTAATTTCTGCAATTCTTCCACCACTTCTTTGAACCTTCAGCTTCTTCCTAATTTAAGTTAAAACAATCCTTTAACATTAGGCAAAAGTTGACATTTCCATGCCTTCTTTTAACCTTTTACTATAAAAACACATTTTACTGTTTTTATACACCTTGCATAGAAATCTATTTCCAGTAGTTTTAATTAATTCCTAGCAATTTTACCTTTAAGGTAAAACATGGTAAGTTGCTTTACTCGTGTGCTAAGTGTAGCCAAGGCTTGTCTTCTTAGTCAAAGGCATGGCTGGTTTTATATGTCCCCAGGCATCACCAATTGTGAAGCAGGCAAGACAGACAGTCCTCAAAACCTAAAAAGCCGTTTGTAACCTTAAAACACTTAGCAAACCTTGCATCTGACCTGCATAGTTTAGTTCATCTATTTTTTTTTTTTTTTGAGACCAAGTTTCGCTCTTATTGCCCAGGCTGGAGTGCAATGGCATGTTTTTAAGATTTGTCTTTATTTAAACTGAAGGCTTGAAATGTTGACAAACAATGCTTTGTATTGAGATGTTCAAATGAACTCATGCTCTTCAAAGCTTTGTTAAAATACACTCTTGATTTGATCCAAAACACAATGTACACAATTATCCAATTTTAATATAGGTTTTTTTTGCTTGAAATTAAGAATGTATGTTTATATTGAAAGATAATCATGGAAATAATTCAAGAGTTATTTGATGCCTTGACATATTTCATGGTAGTGCTTTTCTTTTTTATTAGTGCATGGATTTTTTTTTGACTCTTTGTCAAGCATTATTCTTTAATTAATCAGTGGGAGAATACTGTAAGTCTTATACCTAAAAGAGAAATTCTAAAACACACACACACACACACACACACCCCTGATAAAGTCTCAAGAAATACTTGAAGAATATTTAATCTTTTGGGAAAATATTTTATGTTAAATGATAAGCCCATGAGATGAAACTCTCTCAGTAATCTTTGTATTGTTTTGAGATGGAGTCTCGCTCTGTCACCCAGGTTGGAGTGCAGTGGCATGATCTTGGTTCACTGCAACCTGCGCCTAACGGGTTCAAGCGATTCTCCTGTCTCAGCCTTCCAAGTAGCTGGGAATACAGGAATGTGCCACCATGCACGGCTAATTTTTTTTGTATATTTAGTAGAGATGGAGTTTCACTATGTTGAACCAGGCTGGTCTCAAACTCGTGACCTTGTGATCCGCCTGCCTTGGCCTCCCAAAGTTCTGGGATTACAAGTGTGAGCTGCTGCTTCTGGCCTGAAACTCTGAGTAACCTCTGTAGGAATTGTACATACATAATATGAGTATCATGCCATGTGGAGCACATATTGCTTGCAGTAATGACAGCTTTCTGGTCCCTCCTCAGTGGTTCATGCCAAATTATTGCCTACAGTGCAACACATGAGGCTAGAACATGAGGAATTCCCTGGTTTTCTGCGAGGGGAGCCAGGTCAGAGACCACCAGGATTTGTAAATTGTGTTCCAGACAAGATCTCATCCAAGCTTCGAGCAATTTTCGCCATTTTGTGTCATCATCCTCCTATCCACCTAATTTATTCTCTGAAAGAGACAATTTTATGCCATGGAAGTTACTGGCACTGTAACTTTGTGAAGTAAATCATACCCACAGGGACTAGTTCTGGAAAATATTTGATTTCTGAAAGAAGAAGATTCTTGATGAGGGATTAGGCCTTGGTTTGATTTCAGATGGAAAACAAAAGAAAAAGTGCCACAGTAAGACCAGGTGGCTCTAAACTGGGCAAAAAAGCAAAACAGCCATGTTTCCTTGCACCATTGTCTCTGGGTGGCATTTTTTCAGACAGGAAGGGCCGGAGAAGAGGGCTCCAAGACAAAGCTTCTTGGCGTATCTCGAGCTCTACTGCCATCATGACGAGGTAGTTTAATGACACTCTATGCCATTTCAACATCCTTCCTGTGAGTAATACCTCTTGGGGAAGGACAGGCCTGGTAGGAGGTGAAAGAGGCTTCAGCTCTATGCTGGGCTTCCTTGCCTTCTTGTCTAAGGCCTTAAAAGAGACCTGGACATTAGTGGTGTCTTGGTGTAGAACCTGTAGAGTGAAGTTTCTAAAAGCATATCCTATAAACTTGCCTTGGAACAACCTTGTTGATTGTTCCTGAATATTGATGCCACAAGAGACCCAGAGGCCCACAAGAGCTTGTATTTGTCTTTGAGTGGGTTTCTGTAGTCCTACCACTCCAGGAGGAACCAAGGCCCCACCTCATGACTTCCTGTGCCAGTATCTCCTGGCAGCTGCTGGATCACTCCAAGTCCCTCACTTTCCAGGTTCTACACCAAGATACCACCAATGTCCAGGTCTCTCTTAAGGCCTTAGAGGAGAAGGCAAGGAGGTCCAGCATGGAGCCCAAGCCTCTTCTACTTCCCCTCATTACAGGCCTTTCCCACCATCTAGGCCTCCCAGGAAGCTGTCTTAATGGTGTAGGTTGTCTTTAAATAATTGCCTTATGATGGCAGTAGTACTGCAGATATTTTGAGTAGCCCTGTCTAGAGCCCTCTTCCCCAACCCTTTCTGTGTTCAGAAATGCCACCCACTCATGCCTATAATCCCAGCATTTTGGGAGGCTGAGACGGGTGGATCACGAGGTCAGGAGATCGTGACCATCCTGGCCAACATAGTGAAACCTTGTCTCTACTAAAAATACAAAAATTAGCTGGGTGTGGTGGTGCGTGGCTATAATCCCTGCTACTCAGGAGGCTGATGCACGAGAATCACTTGAACCCAGGAGGCAGAGGTTGCAATGAGCTGAGATTGCGCCACTATACTCTAGTCTGGCGATAGAGCAAGACTCTGTCTCTCAAAGAAAGAAAGAAAAAAAAAAAAAAGAAATGCCACCCAGAGAGACAAAGTCGTTGGGAAACATGGCTATCTTGCATTTTGCCCAGTTTGGGGTATACTAGTGATACTGCTGCACTTTTGCTTCTGTTTTCCACCTGAAAACAAAATGAGTGAGGCCTAAACCACTCACTGTCATCAGGAATCTCGTTTCTTCAGATATTAAAAATTCCCCTGACCCAGTCCATGTTGGTATAATTTACTTCACAGAGTTACATGTCCAGTATTTTCTGTGACATAAAATTGTCTCTTTCAGGGGAGAAATTGGGTGGATGAAGCCACAAAAAGAAGAAAATTGGTTGAAGCTTGAGGGTCTTTGACAAACAGTTTTCAAACCCTGGTGATCTCTGATCTGAGCTGGCTCTCTGCCCTGACAACCAGAGAGTACTTCATGTTCTATTCTCATATGTTGCGTTTGTAAACAAAAGAGTATCTGAGACAATTCTTTATCAATTTTGAAAGTTTTCATCAAGGTTAAGGACACATCTGTGACATATCTTCAGGAGGTCCTGATGACGTGTGTCCACAGTGGTCTGGGCACAACTTGGTGTTATACAATTTTAGGGAGACGAGACATCAATTCGTATATGTAAGACGTACATTGGTATAGTTCAGAAAGGCAGGACAACTAGAAGTGAGGAGGGGGCTTCCAGGTCATAGGTAGATAAGAAACAAATGGTTGCATTCTTTTGACTTTCTGATTAGCCCTTCCAAAGGAAGCAATGAGGTATGCGTTTATCTCAGTGATCAGAGGTATGACATTGATTTCTGTTTGTCTTTTGTCCACAAATTGTGAGGAAGGTTTGTTAGTTTTTTGTTTTGTTTTGTTTTTTTAGATGGAATCTTGCTCTTGTTGCCCAGGCTGCGGTGCAATGGCACGATCTCAGCTCACTGCAAACTCCGCCTCCCAGTTCAAGTGATTCTCCTGCCTCAGCCTCCTGAGTAGCTGGGATTACAGGTGCCTGCCACCACACCTGGCTAATTTTTGTATTTTTAGTAGAGATAGGGTTTCACCATGTTGGCCAGGCTTGTCTCGAACTCCTGATCTCAGGTGATCTGCTTGCCTTAGCCTCCCAAAGTGCTGGGATTACAGGTGTGAGCCACCGCACCCAGCCTTTTTTTGGAGTAAAATGGGAGGCAGTTTTGCCTTAAGCAATTCCCAGATTGACTTTTTCCTTTGTCTTAGTGATTTTGGCATCCTGAGATTTGATTTCCTTTCACATTTACCTCGTTTTCTTTTTAAAATCTTTCAGAGAAGGCATTTTAGAAGAAAATGAGTCTCTGGTGTCAGGTTTTCTCTTATCTCTCGTGTCTATGATAGTTTATTCCTACACGGGTAGGTCCCACATTATTAGGAACATTCATTTTTAGCAGTTTGTGAAGTCTCATGTTCTACAAAGAGAATATAGGAGGTGGAAGGGACAAAAATAGCAACAAACAAAAAATAAGAGGAACAATTCTGGAAAATTGATATAGGCCATATTACTGTGAAGTCTATACATCAGTAGGCATGTATGAAAGTGGCTTATGTATGTGAACAGCATGCTGTTATATTCTTCTGAAGTTTTAAGTTGTCTACATTTCGTTTGCAGGGCTTTAAGAAAGCACAGCTTAATTTGTAGTGATTATTTTATTTATTTTTTATTTTTGTGAGACAAAGTCTCTCTCTCTGTTGCCAGGCTGGAGTGCAGTGGCACGATCTTGGCTCACTACAACCTCCGACTCCCTGGTTCAAGCAATTCTGCCTTAGCCTCCCAAGTAGCTGGGAGTACAGGAACGTGCCACCATGCCCAACTAATTTTTATATTTTTAGTAGAGACGGGGTTTTGCCATGTTGGCCAGGCTGGTCTCAAACTCCTGACCTTGTGATCTGCCCACCTGGGCCTCCCAAAGTGCTGGAATTACAGGCATGAGCCACCGTGCCGGCCAGTTTTTAATGATTTCAAATCAGGAGAAATGGGAAAGGAAAGGAAAAAAGAAGAAAAAAGTTGAAAACATAATTTTGGAGACTTGTAGCCAGGAAAAATTTTAGAATTCAGTCCAAACTGTAAAAAATAATAAAAATGGAAAAAAACATTAAACAAGAACTAGAATTTAACAACAGGTGTACTGTGGATCATTTTGAAACATACTTTATTTTTCCTGTCTAGTCCTGTTTTCACTAACAACAAATCATAGTACAAAATCATTGGAAAAATAAGTTTTAGTCTTATTATACTTGGCTAGAGTATTTTCATAAAGTCAGCAAGAATAATTATTTGCCATGTAGTCTCCTATTGTTTTTGTGTTTTTCATTGGCTTTTCTGGATCTTTATTCCATAAGAAATATCTGATTCGAATTTAATGCCTTAAGGCCAGCTCATGCCTGCAAATACCCATATTAATTGGGTGACTTCTTCACCTTGAGGTCCCAAGAAAATTTGGGGCTCTTGGGCCTGTCAGAAAGTAACATTCTTTACTTACCACAGGTCAGGAACCTGTACAGGAACTGCGTAGACAAGTTTTGAGGCCAGCTTTTTCCCAAGGGGCTTTTATTGGCTCTGTCAGTCAACTTTGATTCCATAAAGGAGTCTGTATCTGATAGCATGCCATTCTAGTCAAAAACCTTTGTAAAATAACCAGTGTCTCCAATTGTGTCTTGTTACAAATGAAAACAGATTATTTCCTTTTTCTCTCTTTCTCTTTCTTTCTTCTTTCTTTTTTTTTCTTTTTTCTTTTTTTCTGGTAATATCTGGAATGCAGTGGCATGATCTCGATTCATTTCAACCTCCACCTCCTGGGTTCTAGTGATTCTCATACCTCAGCCTCCTGAGTAGCTGGGACTATAGGTGCATGCCACCATGCCCTGCTAATTTTTTTTTTGTATTTTTAGCAAAGAGAGGGTTTCGCCTTGTTGAGCAAGCTGGTGTGGAACTCCTGATGACCTCAGGTGATCCACCCACCTCAGCCTCCCAAAGTGCTGGGATTACAGGCATGAGCCACCATACCTGGCCAGAATACAGATTCTTATTGCACTTAGGCAAATAACTATATTGCCCTCAGTTAAGAATACCACAACTAGTTTCTAAATTTTGAAGAAATCAGGTAGAGAGAAATATCCTCCAAATTTTGTTTATATGAGTATACTTTACTCAATTGTTAAAAGCAGTAAGTAGCTCAAAAGTTTTCTTGGCTCTGAAAAACAAAGAAAGGATCAGTAAGGTTTTAAGCAAGAAGTCATAAAAGGATTATTACACTCTTTTATTTGTTCAGTTCATGCAGTTAACTCTTTTTCTGCTTGATATTCATGAACATTTCAGCTCTCCATGGGAGACTTGGAAGTTTTTTTCTCTATTCTAGTGACACAGTCTCCAAAACCTGCATTCCAGAGCATCTTTCAGAGTCCTATGTTGATTATAAAACCACCTTTTGAAAAGGATAAAAGTAAAGCAATTGTGGATGACAAAAATCTCAGAACAGTCATAGTTAAAGGCACAATTGACCAATTTAATGTCTTATGTTTATTGGAAAATTTAATAGCTTGGTTCATTAAACCAATATTAATAGCTTATTTATAAAACATAGTTACTTCTGTGGCATGCATCAATTTTACATAATCATAATTACCACTGCCCACATATGCTAAAACATACCAGAATCACAAGAATTTCATACAATTCTGGATCACACATTAATAACACATTTGTATAAATACCCAAAAAATGTTGAGCACAATTTCATATATCTAATAATACTTCCTTTATGATTATATTATGTCAAATATAAGCTCAATATGTCTCTTTTGGACTTCAGGGGACTAATATCAAAAAAATTAATGAGGACTGAAGTTAGAATTTGGAAAGTTTGTCACATGTAAAATGTTTAAAATGCTAGATAACACAATATGGGATCACAGGTCATTGTAAAACAAATCATTCATTTAGTCAAAGTGGTAACTCAGAGATTTCAAAGAAAAGGCAGAACCCTTTATTCTTTTAGAGCGGAGACTTAATTTCCCACACAATAAGCCATAATAAAAACAGCATGATGTGGCCAGATGCAGTGGCTCACATCTGTAATCCCAGCACTTTGGGAGGCCCAGGGAGGCAGATCACCTGAGGTCAGGAGTCCAAGACCAGCCTGGCCAACATGGGCAAAACCCCATCTATACTAAAAATACAAAAATTATCCAGGTGTGGTGGTGAGTGCCTGTAATCTCAGCTACTTGGGAGGCTGAGACAAGAGAATCACTTGAACCCAGGAGGCAGAGGTTGCACTGAGCTGAGATCATACCACTGCACTCCAGCCTGCATGATGAGAATGAGACTCCATCTCAAAAAAAAATAGGTGAGAGAAAGCCAAAAACAGTGAGATGCAATAAAAATTGAACTTTGCTTTAAAAATATATATATATATATTTTGTAATTTATTAAGAGTATTCAATACCTTAGGAAACTTTTTTATTTTAAACCAATTCTTTAGTGTATAAAGTGGTTTATTCCCAAAACCGAATCTCTAGAAAAAGCATTATAAATAATTTCCCTTTAATTATAGACATCGATCATATAAATTTTTTTCATATATCCTTTTATTATGACTTACACAAACCATTCATGACATGCTTGGACTTTCTGGTTTGTCCTGAACATCTCTTTTAAACAACCAGTTTATTCTATGACAAAATTTATAAGATTCTTTCTCATATAAAATTATTTTTCTTTAAGCTCTCTTACCAAAAATACCTTTTTATTTCTTTAGCTTTCTTTATATCTTCCTTATTTCCTGGTTCCTTTTACCTTATTTTATAGGTAACCTTTACATAAGCTTTGAATTAGACAAATGTTATTCATGTTTTAAAACATTTTTTGAAATAATATTTTTGTATAATACATATACTTTTAATTGAAAAATACCCAATTAGTGAAATATCTATGATTTAATATAACTTTAGAGTCTTAAGTATGACAAGTTGGTCCATAAGTATTTATCCCATTATATTTACCTAATTCTTGTATTTTAATAGTTTATACAAATTATTTATGACAATTGTGATATTAATTTAATGTTATTTCTCTGTCAATCATTTTATAGCTTGTGAATTTCAGGTATTCACCTAAGTAAGAATCTTAAGATGAAATATATGGTTACTTTACTAAATAATTCAAGATTTAGCTATTTTCATTAAACCAATATTAACAGCTTATTTATAAAAAATTACACAAGAAAAGATAATTCTGTTTTGGGTTGAGTTTATAGTTTTGTAACCTTTATGCCTTTCACACCTTATAATATTTGGCAGGGATAAATATGAAATTGCTTGATCAATAAATGTGAACAAAATTATATGCTAGAAATTCTTAAGACATTTCTAATATTCAACAATAATTTTAAAGCTAGCTTATTAAAGATTTTACATAAGTTATGTGAAACTGAAAAGCATTGGGGCTTATTATTTAATTTATGAGTATTCTTTAAGCCAATATGGTATGTTTTGTCCCAAAACACAACAAAATACACATATGTACACGTGAACACACACACACTCATACAACCAAAGATCCTATAACAGTTACTTCAGATCTCTAGACATGAAATATTAATACAAACTCAGTGGTTTGCAAAACCAGTAACAAAAAGAAATGGTTGGATGCCAACAGTGGATTTTATCTCAGTAGATAAGTAACAACAAACGTAAAGCAAGCAGAAAAGAAAACAGAGATAGAGAACTTAAGAATGTTATAGTTGCAAGTCTACCTTTGGGATCTGAATTTTCCTTGATGTAATCGTGCACAAAAAGACCATATATGTCCATTTTACACAAACACCTGGAAGAAGAGGCTCCATAAAACCAATGGAGAGCCTGAAAGGGGGTCATTCTCTTTGTTTTTCCTCATTCTTAGATTGTTTCCCAGTTTTTTTTTTGTTTTTTGTTTTTTTTTTAAAAGAATGTAAGAGAGAAAGAAAGAGGAAGAGAAAGAGGGAGAGAGAACAGGATTCTTGTTCTATTGCCCAGGCTAGAATGCAGTCTAAAAATGGGTATTAAAAACCTCTTTTATGCCGATAATTGTACTTAACAATGGGGACAGGAAGGAATAAGAGATGAAAATAACAAACAAGCAGCCAACCAATATTTTATTTAAAGCTGAGAAATGCTATGCAATTGCTGAGGAGTGATTTACTTCCAATTATGTGGTCGCTTTTAAAATAGGTGTAATGTGATACTGAGAAAAATGTATGTTTTGTGGATTTGGGGTGGAGAGTTCTGTAAATATTTGTTAAGTTTACTTGTTCCGGGTCTGAGTTCAAGTCTTGGATATCCTTGTTAATTTTCTATCTCGTTGATCTGTCTGATATTGACAGTATAATGTTAAAGTCTCCCATTATTATTGTGTGGGAGTCTAAGTCTCTTTGTAAGTCATTAAGAACCTGCCTTATGTATCTGGGTGTTCCTGGATTGGGTGCTCTTGTTGCATTGATCCTTTCACCACCATGTAATGTCTCTCTTTGTTTCTTATGGTCTTTGTTGCTTTAAAGTCTGTTTTATCAGAGACGAAAATTGCAGCTTCTGTTTTTTGTTTTTGCTTTTGTTTTCTTTCTCTCCATTTGGTTGGT